>VXCM01005297.1:36308-58788 GCA_014773175.1 Lucifuga dentata
CCCCCCCCCCCCCCCGCAGACCCCATAGTCATAATCACCATTATAGTTTGTGTCCTTCAGTTTTCCATTAAAACCCTGGGAATGATGACCAAGGTAAAATTCCATTGTCAGCAACTTAGAGCTCCCTGCAACAGTTATTATGGGATGCAGGTAGAGATGTCAAACCAAAATCAGAGCCTCGTAGCCAGCTAGCAGTGTGTCCCACCGCTGATAGATGCACCATAACTACATTTAAGAATAGAAAATTTAAAAAAACAAAACAAAACAAAACAAAACAAAANGATGCACCATAACTACATTTAAGAATAGAAAATTTAAAAAAACAAAACAAAACAAAACAAAACAAAACAAAACAAAAAAAAACAGTCACTCTGGAGAAACATTTCACAGTGTGATCATTCCTCTAGTCAGCTTTTAAAAAGGTTTGTTTTCATCCACTTTATCCACATTTTNCACAGTGTGATCATTCCTCTAGTCAGCTTTTAAAAAGGTTTGTTTTCATCCACTTTATCCACATTTTTGGATTGGTGTGTTACAGCAGAGCATCACTCGCTCCTCACTGGGGAGGAGCTCCATGTTTATAGCTTTGTTTCACACTGAGTCCGGTCATTCCTTCTGGCTAAAAGGACAAAGACTAGAAATGGTTTTAAAGTGATATGGTACTTAAAACATAGATACTGTCATCTGGTTACGGAGCCCAGGAGGGTCAAGGAGAGAGAGAGAGAGAGAGAGAGAGAGTGAGAGAGAAGTCGTTCANACGGAGCCCAGGAGGGTCAAGGAGAGAGAGAGAGAGAGAGAGAGAGAGTGAGAGAGAAGTCGTTCAAATGATTTAGTAAGTCATTCAAATGACTTTTCCCCCTCCTCCGTGAGTCTCCCAGGTTCTGTAGTTAGCATTAGCAGCAGCAGAATACACTAATATTATTTGCCTGGGACCAGTAACAGACATAAACCAACCCGGCCTTTATTGGGAACCGGCCACTATTTCATCCTTTACCTTCTGGCTATAATTGGGGACCAGCCATTATTTCAATACTGGCTTTTAGGTGAAATTGTGCTGAAAAAAAAAAAAAAAAAAAAAGAGAGACCAAACATTGGCATGACCTTATTTCGTACATAAAGGCAACATAACAAGTATGGCAAAGTGGTCAAAAATCCCATGGACCCCAAATGGTTAAAAAGAATCCTCCTTGAAGAGAATTCCTCTTTAAAACACACTTGTACTTCCATGTTCCTCCTGCACGGCGCGTTGCAGCTCCTTCAATATAAACAAAGTGATGAGTGGCTGCTGATGAATTCTACATGTCAGCTGCAGACTGTCATTGTCTAAAGACAACAGAGAAGTCACTGGAAAATATCAAAATCTCTGCCACTGGATGGGGACTGTTTGGTGGAAAATGCAAGAGGGTAGGATTCCCCTCATGCTGAAGTTTGACTAAACACTACCTGTGCAGTGCACATTCAGTCAGAGACATTCTGCACGGTTACATGCTTGCTACAGGCTGATTATTTGTCTGTATTACCATTCAGGCAATAATGTGAATAATACATTTAAATGAATGAATTAATAGGATTCCGCAGTTCACAGAATATACATAATACATCATACTCCACATAATCGTTGTATGAGGGAGAGTCAACCAGGTGAGACAATGCATATTCAGTAAAGTTAAAAAAAAAAAAAAGTTTTGTCTAATTCATTATATCAAAATAATAAAATCCATAATCAAATCAAATTGTCATAGAGACAAAGATTTACACCGCTATAGAAAGGAAGCTGAATTTTGGTAATATCATTAGACAAAGAGACAACCCACCCAAAGGCAAACATGTACCAACCAGACAATGACATCTGCCTCCACAGCTTCCAATATCTATGGCATCATGTCAACTACATTCTCCTTTGAATTTTGTTCATATGCAAATATTTGGCACTTGCAATTATGATTTGGGACAAATATAATGCTGTCTGGATTATATGATAAACTCCAACCTTATATATTGTATTTAAAAAGACAATTTTCGGTCCATTCCAGATATCACTCAAACTGTTACTTGTGTGGTTATTAATTTAAATTATTGTTATCTGTTCTTGCAAATGAACTTCATGTGAAACCAAAAATATATATATATATATTTTCAATATATCTGCAAAATTGACAGTCTCTGTTTTGCAGCTGATTCTTCCTGCAATACTTGAATGCGGCATAGGATTAGGTATTAAGAAAAAAAAAAAAAAAAAAANAAAAAAAAAAAAAAAAAACAATGGCAGTGGGGAAAAGCATCTGTATATACTCTAGTGAAGAACAGCTGTGTGTCATAACATTCAAGATTGATGAAGACACTGAGCAAGAGAGAGAGCAAGACAGAGAGAGAGAAAGAGAGAGAGATGTAGCTTAAGTGCAGTCAGTGCTAGAGAGAGGAGTTACTGTGCTAAAATAAGGGATTCTCTCTCTCTCTCTCTCTCTCTCTCTCTGTCCCCTGCAGAGACAGAATTCATTGAATCTGTCATGAAATTTTGCTGTTGTGTATGTGTATATGTGTAACTAGGAGCTGGGTGCACCTTGACTGTCCAGAGTGAGCAGATTCACAAATTAATAAATGAGCTACAGCTATCTGCTACAGTTATATCCCATTTCTATTTGCTGTATTCACATCTTGAATGGTAGAAACACAGCCCTACTGGTCATTATAGCGGAATCACTGTTTACTGCAGCGGCAGACAACAGACAATGACAATTGATGGAAAAATGTTATAATTGTAACATTAACAGAATATAATTCAACACTGGAGAACGAAATAGCATTTTAGCTTTTTGCACAATATTATATAAAAAAAAATAGGAAAGCTCTGGCTATGGCTATTTTACATGCTCGTTTAAAGAACTGACAAGAAAGGCAGGCATGTGGGTTCGTCCCATTTTGCTTGAGTACAAATTGCTAGGAGAATTCCATTGGCTAATTCAAGAATGGAGGATGAATGAAGAGAGAGATTCAGGGGATATTTCATTTGGAAAAAAAGCTGTTTCACAGGTCCACAATTAGAAAGAAATCCCTGTGTTAATACAACTTGAGGTGTCCATAGATTCCAGTACTTCCATGTGCACCACTCTTTGTAGACTCATTTTTTAACTGAGCATTGTTTGCTTTGCAATTGGTCTCCTCTCGTGTACCTGATAGAGACTGCCCAGTGTCTCGATATCCAATCCTACATACGTGGAAGGTAGACATGTTCAGGAGGAAGGTCTTAGATATGTTGCTCCTCTAAGGAGCAACATATCTAAGGAGTCTTTGACAGGTTACACACTTGTGTAGGACTGAGCTGTTGAACCTCTTCCCTCCTACAACCCACAACCCTGTTTTTCTCATGGCTACTCTAAGATGTGAGCCTTGATAACTCACCTGATTATGGTAGTGCCATATCAATAACATGGAGACATGATTTTTCTTAGGAAGGATTATTTTCTCTGGTGTCCAAATGTGAATGTTTTAGCTGGTCTCCAATGCAAATGAGATTATTCTCGAGAGTAGGACTGAGCTTCTTTACCACAGATTTTCTGAGAGCAAGAGTAGCAAACTCTTCTGAGAAGGCTTCTCTCTGAAGTGCCCTGATGATAACCTCTCTGGCTTGTGACAGCTCAACTATTGAATGAGGCAATTCACAACGGTGCATCCCTTAAACCTTTTGGACAGATTGGTGTTATTGTAAGATTTGGCAATGTGGATGAGGTACACAGCTCTAACAAGTGAATTGAAGGTAGAAAAATGCTAAAAACATTCAGGGGTAAGGTTTCTCTCTTGAATCTGTGTGACAAAGCTTCTCACTTGTGGATGGATCTCTAAGTCCTTGTCTAGGCTTACCAACTCAAACCTCTTCTCTAATCATCTGTGAGGGGTCTGTGCAGGAAAACTGGTCCAGTTAACCATGTTATTTGCTCCAGGCATGATGCAGGGACTGATCTGGAAGAGTCACTGGCTGAGCTATCTTTTGTGCAAACACAGGAACACTGTTTCTGCTTCATTGACTGGCAGAGTGAGCTGGACTCTATTGTGTACCTATACATAGAAGCACTTGGTTTTGTAATAGATGTAGCCAAGCACTGCTTTACAAATCACAGTACAAGTTAGTAGCATCCAGCCTGAGATGCAGCTCATCCTGAATGTGCTCAGCCATCTCACACAAGCACTAGAGCCCATAACTCAAGCCTCAGAATGGTGGGCTCAGAAAGAAGGGCAAGCTTTGCCTTTCCCATAACAGATCTCACGTCATCCTGCTCATCTTCGTATACCTCAGATATGCCATGACACCAATGACCTTCATAGGTGCATCTGAAAACACACACCGCTGTGTGTGGCTTGGAGATACTTGCTGTAGTGATTGAACATGGAGCTGTTTCAGGTCTTAGGCTGCAGTCACACTAGCATTTTATTGGTGAAATGTTGGAGTGAAATCAATTCATCTCAGTGTAATCACCATGAATAGTGGATTCACTTGAGGGCAAACTAAATTCACGTGATGGCAAAATTAATTCATGCGATGGCAAAATTTTAAAAATTCATGTAATACTTTTGCCTCAATAAATCTGTGTGATACTTTCAGGTAGAGTTTAACTTTGGGGAACTTTGACATACAAATTATGCAGTTTCCAAATCACAAGCCATCTTGCTACTACTGACCTGATCTGATTCTGTACAACTCTGTTCTGCAGGAGTATAGACTGCTCCATAAAAAAGATGGAACATGGTTTGCAGTCAGTTATGAGACAGGAGTGGATAGTACAAATAAGTGACTTTATGTAAATTTATTGTCCACTTAGCGACTGAAGCATTCTTGTAGTTAGATAACTGGCAACCTAGCTGTGGTATGTCACCAGATAACTAGCATGCATTAGATACCTAGCTTGCATGCCAGGTAGTTGGTGACACACAAGCATGTTGGGTGGCGTTTGGTTATGCAAATAATGTTATATGATCATAAAAACAGAAACCGTCCTGTATCAGTACTAACTTCATAAAACTATTATTTGTAGCTGTTGTTGACACTGTGTCAGATGTGTTGATTAAATTCTATTCTCATTGTTGAGTCTACTGCTATTATTGGCCTCACAAGAAGTCACTATGCCACCAAGCATCTGCACTGCATGAATTTGCAAGGATGTTAAAAGAAATTTGCATTGCATATTCTTCGTATGACTGGGACTTAACAACAACTCCCTCCCTCCAGGCTCATGGAGTTTCTCTTCTGGAACTGGCAAGTCCCAGTCACCCTTGGCTGCAGAAAGTTCCTTCAATAGAGCTCTGTCCTGGATAATGACAGAAGCAACCAGACCAAGAGGGTCAAAAACACTTTACTGTGGACAAAACTCCATGCAAGTGACTTGAAAAGGGCTTGTCACTAATTAACACTGAGGAGGTGAAGGTGTCAGTTGCTATCTCCCAACAAGAGTCCCAAACTATGTTGCATGGATACAGTTTCCCTACCTAGGTCCAAATTCTTAATACCTGGTGCCAAATCTTCATCCATGACAGCTGGACAGTTTAAAGAAAANCTAGGTCCAAATTCTTAATACCTGGTGCCAAATCTTCATCCATGACAGCTGGACAGTTTAAAGAAAATTTAAGCAACCATAGTTTGACTCACTTGAGTCCTCTGGTTGATGGTCTCAGTTTCAGTGGGTAAGGAGATAAGCCCAGAAGTGGCATTCCATAAACTCTACATTGTCTGCTCCATGTTCTTGGTCACACTCTTGGATAGCTCTTCTTAGTCGTGATAACTGCTGGTGAAGGGCTGAACATGGATCCTAATTGACATCTAACTACATCTAACCTCAGGTAGTCATGTCATCTAAATGACATATAACCTGAGGTAGTTCCTATGGTCCTCATGGACAAGAAAATCAGCAGAACAGTTGCTGCATGTCTGCGAGGATATCAACCTGTTCTTTTCTGAACTGGATCAAAACTCCCAGAAGGGAATTATTGAGGTCTGGCTGGGTGAGAATCACACCATTAAGAGATATGCTGGAGTGTTGGGCACTGGAATCAAATACCACCCTAATTTGTCAGGTTTTTGAGGGTGGTAGACTCCAAAAGTTGACAGCAAAGTTGGCAGTTACCAGCATTCTTGTTTCCCTCAACAGTGGCACTGGCTTAGCATGGTGATTCTCAAAATCTTTTCCAGGAAACTGATGAACTACCCTCTCATTTCAGGCTTTCTGTCCAGGCTACGCTTTAGTGAATTAAACAATTTACTGCTTGTTGACAATTGTTGATTAAGCACTGCTGTGTGCTCTAAATGGGAAAGGGGCCAATTCTGTCTCATCTCTATAGATCTCCTTGTCTATTGTTCTTTAGAAGTTCACTTATCAATGCTTTTTTTTTTATGACTTGGTCCTGTTACACTGTCCAAGTGTCTGATCTGTAACCTTCTTGGAGAAGTTAACTCATAAAGCTTTTGCAGGGGGTGACAGCCATTCTCCAGCACATTAGTCTTGAAGGTGCTTTGTATGTGGGCTTGTGGGCATTTCCCAAACATACATTGCCCATGGCACCCAGCCAAGATCTAATATTTGAGAAAATGCTGTGTCATGGGGCCCATTAATTTGCTGAACCATGACAATGTCTCTCCCAAGTAGTCAAGCAATATGTACTGCCAGCTCTCTCAGGTGTGGATAGTGGAGCGCTACATCTGGTGTTGGTATCTCTGAGTGATTATAGAGTATCTCAGTGGGAGAGCAGGACTGACCTTTCCATCAAGTGACTTGATTTGGAAGTTTTCCACCTTCCTCCCACACATCAACAGTACCAACTTAGGGACTAGGAAGATAGGTGGCCCTGAACATCAAATAGATCGAACAAGTCTGACCTGGCCACTGAGCAGTTACTCTGGTCATCAATTATGACATACATGTTAATGACTTTGTCATGCTGGCACTGAGGATACATTCTGATCACACAACTTTTTGAGTGGGACTTAGCTACTTGACGCACACCACAAACCTCAGTGCATTGGGAGTTGACAGTTTGTTAGAGGTTTCTTCTTCCTCTCCACCATTGTCTGATGAAGACAAAACTGTCTTGACAATTTGAGGTGCTGAGTCACGGCGAGCCAGCAAGGTCTTCTATTGTGGCTGTAATGTGCCAACTACTTTCATATTCACTGCATTTTACCATAGCTTTACAGTCCTTGGCCATGTTAATCTTTGAGGTACAGCAATTAAGCATATCCCATTCTCCTTAAGAAAGGTTTTCCTTTCATTCAAAGTCTTTGCTCTAAAACCTCTGCATTTCCTGAGTGGCTGAAGCTTGTTGTTGTGAATGGGACAGCCTTTTCCAGGTTGTTCAGTCTTCTTCATTAGACGTTAGGGTGTTTCACTGGACAGCCATTTGTCTTGTGTCTCTAATTTCTCAGATGCACTGCTAGTGATATTTGGAAGACTGATGCTGGAGTCATTCCTGGTTTGGGACTCACTGCAGATGAATGTGACAAAGAAGTCAAATAGAGGAAAGCAGCTGCCATTTTCCTCCTTAAACCATGAGTTGTAGAAAATCTACTTCTCTTGGAGGATGTGAGGGAGTTTCTCGATGATGGGGCTGATGCTACAGGCCATGTCCATGTAAATAGCTTTCTTCCTTGGCACACTGAAGCTCTATAAGGAGGTTACCCAGCTACCTGAATTTGGTGAAGTCTTTGGCTGAAATTCTGGGGAAATTGTTCAGCTTTTTAGTTTGAGCATTCTTTATAACTTCAAAGCATAACAGTCTCAGAGCTGTTCCCAAGCTTTCCTTAATGCTGGGTTACTGACATGTACTGAACACATTCTCTTCATGTGCTCAGTGGATTCTCTGTCCTTTGTCAGCAGATCTAATTCTTCACTGACACAGAGAGCGAGGCATCTGACTGCATTGTTGAATGACTGCCATGAGATATAGTTTTCAGGCTTATCACCGAATTGAAAGAGACGTATTAACTAAGTTACAGCAAGCCAGCAAGGTCTTCTATTGTGGGTGCAGGGTTATCAAAGCTGTAACATGCTGGGGAACATTTGACTGGGTTCATGGGTTCAGAGAATAGTGTGCCATCTTGGAATGTGGCCAGGGCTCACTATCCCTTGAAAGGGCCTTAATTAGCAGGAGATTTCTTGTAGAGTGATACAAAGGAATCTACAACTATATTGTCAACAGCAGGTAGAGAGGGAGAGATGACGGGAAGGGGTGTGCATCTATGTGATGTGCAAAGTTTAACCCATGCTTCCACATATTCACTTGTGCGCTGTGCAAAGTCCCTTTATGAGACTGACCTGCTAGTCTGATCTGTTAGAAGTTAGTGCTTCTAGTTAGCATCTAGTTTAGCCTTTCCTTATTGCAGTTCTCTTCTTTTTGAGCTTTTTCTATTTTTAACTGTCTCTTTCAGAATGCAGCATGTGCTTTTGCTGCTTCCACCTTGGTGCGAGTTCTTACTGCTGCACTGGCAGTTGAGGCTGATGTACTGAATATTATGTATAACATCAATAATAATATGTACTTTTAGAGTTGGATACTGAAATGTTGTCCCATTTTTTTGTTCCATGTTTGCATATGAGAAGGTTTATCTGTTGCCGCAGCTATTAAAATACCAGATGATCTTGCTTTTTCAACGTACAGCCCTCACTGAGGTGTTGCAAGTTCAACTAGACAGTCAGCCAAACTCCTTACACACCACACAGGAGTCAGGATATAGCACTGTAGATTCTTAATGCAGAATCAATGTGCATGTACATATGTAACAGGAGTGAAGTGGAAAAAACAGCAAACCAACAAATACAAATATAGCCACAAGCAGCAATAATCAGGGTTATTCTTTCTTTTACGTATCGTAGACTAGCCAGAAAGGAGACAACTGAATTATAGAACAAGAACTTCTTTACTAAAGTGAAGATAGCGTCACATTACATGAAACTTTAATGTAGCGTTACAGCATCTTTTTCTGAATTGAANAGTGAAGATAGCGTCACATTACATGAAACTTTAATGTAGCGTTACAGCATCTTTTTCTGAATTGAAATACTACGCATGGCAGATAGGCACTAAGAATCATGGGAACTGTAGTCTTACATGTAAACAAAGTTAAACTGGCAGTCTTTAACCCTTTATCAGTTTCTGTATAAACTCAACAATGAAATCAACTAAAATACATTCTAATTAACTCAAAGTGTATTTATTCCATATTTATAACATAAAGTTACAACATCCTCCCCCNATAAACCATAGTTCATCTACTCAAGTCTCTAAAGGATATAAGAGTTGAACTGGTCGTCTGAGCAAAGTCCTAGAGGAGGTGCGGACAGCACAGGACCTCACTTTTCCATCTCGACCTGGAAACAGTTCTTCAATTCTTCCAATTTTCCAAGTCTGTCTCGGCATGTTGTTGTCTCCGATGAGGATGATGTCACCCACTCTCAATTCAGTAGGTTTTGGAGTTTCACAGTGGTGAGCAGACTCCAGGTCCAATGAGTAGTCCCTTCACCAGCAGCTCCAGAAGCTTGATGTGAGTCTTTTCCTATACCGCCATCTTCTGTTCACTTCCTCCTTACTCAATGTTGGATTTCCATGGTCGGCTGGAAACGGTTTTGGTGGAAGAGAGGTGAGTCATTTTCCTACAAGGAAATGGGCTGGTGTCAGCGGCTGTGGCTCATCCTGGTCATTGTTGACAAAGGTGAGTGGTCTGGAGTTCCATGTGGCTTCTACCTCTGTCAAGATGGTGGTCATCTCTTCAAAGTTGAGAGAAGCTCTCCCTAGTACCTTTCTCAGGGCAGGTCTTTACCGACCTGACGAGTCGTTCCCAAAAGCCACCCCACCAGGCTGCTCTTTCAGCGATGAATCTCCAGGTTATACCCCTCTGGGAGAATTGAATATTTCTCCCAGAGGGGAGAAAGAGTTGTGGAGAAAGAGAAAGAGTTGTGGATCTTTGATTGTCTTCCACAGCTCCTTCAGGTCATTATCAGCTCGCTTGAAGGTCCTTGCAATATCTGAATAGATGGTTTTACAGAGTCCTCTTCTTGTGATGAACCTTGTCAGAGCTAACAGGAAGTGCTCTGTAGACTGACTGGAGACGAGCTCCAGATGCACAGCTCGGGTCAGAGCACAGGTGAACAGTGCAATGTAGCCCTTACTGTGTGAANGAGCTCCAGATGCACAGCTCGGGTCAGAGCACAGGTGAACAGTGCAATGTAGCCCTTACTGTGTGAACCACCAGTCTTAACATATAGCGGCCCAGCAAAATCCACTCCTGTGACTTCAAATGGAGGAGACTCAGTGATTCTCTCACGCAGTAATGGAGCTGTGACCTGTTGTGCAGGCTTCACTCTGAATCTTTTGCACACATTACACCTTGACAGGATACTCTTCACAAGCTGTCTTCCTCGCATTATCCAGTATCTTTCTCTGATCTGCATGAGTGTGTCACGTGTACCAGCCTGCATCAGTTTTTCATGGGTGTGTTGAACCAACAGCTCACAGTATCTGGGTTTTGCAGGCAGGATCCACTGGTGTTGCTGTCTGAAGCTGAAGTCTGACTGTTGCAATCTGCCTTCAACACACATCAGCCCATCATTGTCCAGAAATGGCCTGAGTTCTCTTAGCTTTGAGTCTTTGTTCAGGCCTTTTCCTGCTTTCAAGAGGGTGACTTCTTGGTTGAAGTTCTGGGCCTGTGTTGCCTTTATCCAGTACTTCTCTGCTTGAAACAGCTCCTCTGCAGTCATCTCTCCTCTTCTCCTTGAGCTTGAGTGTGCATTGTCTGTGAACCTCTTCATCCAGGCAGTTATTCGTAATACAGTCATCAGCTTACTATATCTTTGCAGATCCAGCAGTGGTTCTGTAACTTCATTTCCTTCACTGCTGAGCTATATAGTGACATGCTGACCTTCTTTCAGCTCTTCATCCATTTTCTCTTCCACTGACTCTTTGTTAGATGGCTCCACAGGTTCAGATGAGGTCAGAAACATAGGGCCATTCCACCACAGGAGACTCTAACTCAGGCTCATGGCAGTTTGGCCTCTGGTCAGGAGATCAGCAGGATTTTCCTTACCCTTACAGTGGAACCATGTTGTTAGGTCTGTCAAGGACTGAATTTCAGTCACTTGGTTTGCGACAAACTGTTTCCACTTGTGTGCTGAGCTGCGAATCCAGTGCAGCACAATCATTGAATCTGTCCACATATGAAGTTGATGGGGTTCCAGTTTCAGTGGCTTTATCAAGTTCCTTCTGAGCCTTGCTCCTATCCATGCTCCCATCAGCTCCAGTCATGGCAGCATCATTTTTTTTAGAGGTTCTACTCAGGACTTGGATGCAACCAGACTAGCAGTCATCTTTCCATCCTCCCTTTTCCACTGCAAGTAGGCCACAGCACTGTACGCCTTCTGGCTTGCATTACAGAACACATGGAGTTTTGGTGCATCACCATTCTGCTCCTCTCTCGCTCCATACCATCGTGGTATGGTGATCTGGTGAATCAGAGGGAGTTCAGAGCACCACTCCTTCCATTGATGGTTCAGATCAGGTGGTAGCTCATCATCCCAGCTGAGTCCTCTTTCCCATATCTCTTGCAAAAGGCATTTAACCCTTATTGTGAAGGGTGTCAGGAAACCAATGGGGTCAAAGATGCGAGCAGAGTGTTGTAGCACACTTCTCTTTGTGCTCTCTTCCTTCATCAGTTTGTCTAGGAGGGGTCTCAGATCAAAAACGAAGTCATCAGTTTCTGTTCTCCACACTAAGCTGAGTACCTTCAGCACAGTTCTATGGGCCTCTGGCTCCTCTGTGGGTCCGATGGGTGTCTCTTTCCACCTCTCCTTCAATGCTGGAGAGTTTATTCTCCATTTGCAAAGATCCATGCTTGCGGCAGACATGATTTCCTTTGCAGCGGTTGTCACAGAGACTGCTTCTTCAACATCAGTGACACTTGCAATAAAATCATCCACATACAATGACTCTTTCATGATTTGTACAACCTGGAGCTGTTCTTCTTCATATTGCTGGAGATGCTTTCTTACTGTAGCTGCTAATAGGAATGGGCTTGGAGACACTCCGCACACCACCCTGGTCATTCTCAGCACCCGCAGCTTCTCACCAGCATCTTCCTTTGGTGGAGCAGCAAGCCACAGAAATCTCACTGCATCTCTGTCTTTCTCTGCAAGAGAAATCTGCAGGAATGCCTTCTTGATGTCTGACATAAAGGCAATCTTGTGTAGTCTGAATCTGATGAGAATACTGAGTAGATTTGGATTGAGGTTTGGCCTGGTGAGCAGACAGTTGTTCAATGAAGGACAGCCATTTTCATGTGACGAGGCATCAAATACAACTCTCAGTTTTGTTGTCATCTTGTCCTCTCGAAGCACAGCAAGGTGAGGTAAGTAGTATTTGATGTTGGATGCTGAGCACTCATCCTCTGTCATGTCTTCAGCAATGCCCTGTTGTAAGTAATCTTCCACAACTTCATTGTATTGATAGATAAATACTACATCTGTCTGTAGCTTTCTTTTCAGTCCATATCTTTTCTTGGCGATTCTGTAGTTGTCTGGGAGCTCAGGTTTGTCATGCCGCCATGGCAACTCCACCTCGTATCTTCCCTCTTTGAATCTTGTCGCTTTTTCAAACCTCAGCAGAGCTTCTTCATTTTCTAGGTTGCTAGCTTCTTCTCTTGTAACACCCAAAGACTCTATCTCCCAGAAGGCCTTCAGCTGGTTTGAGATCAGTGTGTCTTCGATGCGGATGTGCATACATGTTGCTTCAGTAACACTTGGCATTGTGACTGAACCTTGAACAGACCATCCAAATATGCTTTCTAGTGCCATCAGTGTCTCTGTTAGTCTCTCTACACGACCTGTGCTCCAGTAGTAGCCTCCTCCAATCAGCACTGAAAGTTCTGCACTGCAAGCACCATGTTCTGGAAGATCTGCTCCTTTCTTTTCAGTTCATCTTGTATGCGCTCACCAGGGACTTTCATCACAGCAGTGCATACTTGGGGTGTTTCAATCACCTCAGTTTCAATTTTCTGTCTCTTATCCCAAATGTTCTGCAGAACCAGCTTCACAGTGTAGCGTTTGGTGGTAACAGGAGCGGCAGACCCAAATGTGTGAAGAGTGAACATCTTTTGTCCTATCACAGGTAACTTCAGAGCCTTAACTGTTTTCTCGCTGATGAAGCTCCTCTGACTTCTTCCATCCAGCAGGCAACGCACCACCTTCTGTCCAGCTGGACCCACTGTGTGTGCCTTTGCAGTCTGTAGCAGCACTGTGCTCTTTGGTTTCATTTTCATGGAGTGTGTAGTGAATGAGGAGACCACATCTTCTGTATTGTCTGTGGTGGCTGCTTTGGGTTCTTCACGATTCCCACACACACACACAGCAGTGTGATGTCTTTTTCCACATAGGTCACATGACACACCTTTGATCTTGCAGAATTTNCACACACAGCAGTGTGATGTCTTTTTCCACATAGGTCACATGACACACCTTTGATCTTGCAGAATTTGGCTATATGCCTTAGTCCCAGACACACAAAGCATCTTCCTGTTCTCTTCAATTTCTCACACCGCTCAGCAACATTGTGATCTGGGCAAAGTTCTGGCTTATGCTCTGCATGGTCACAGAATAGGCAGTTCAGTGTTGTTTGACTGGCAGTGTGCAAAGCAGCAGCTGAAGGCATGTTTTGTCTTTTCTGCTTTAATTCACAGAATGTGTCAATGCCTTTAAACAGCTTATGGAAGCTTTGTTTGTCCTTGTCTTTATTTTGGCTTCCTGGTCTGGTCAGTTGCATGGCCCTCTCTCTGCTGAGAATCTCTTTCTGTAGGAATGCCATCACCTCTGCAACCTGCCATTCTTCATTGACTCCTCTTTCTCTGCTGTACTGAAGAGCAATGTCCTCTGGTATCATCTGCAGCAGAATTGGGCACAGCAGACTGCCATAAGTATCTGATACAATGCCCAGGGACTCCAAACTGCGTATCTGTATCTCACATTCATCAAAGAGCTGTCTCAGTGCAGCAACATCTGATGATATCTTCACAGGGGCAAGATTCAGCAGCTTGGTCATGTGAGCATTCACAACAAGGTCCTTTCTGCCAAATCTCTCCTGCAGTATGGTTACTGCACTGTCATAGTTGCTGTCTGTCAACATCAGCCCTGCTACTGTTTTTGCTGCAGCACCAGTGAGATATGATTTCAGGTATGTACACTTCTCCGTTCTGCACAGTGTGTCATTTTTGTGAATAGCGGCTTCATATTGATTCCAAGTCTCTCCATAAACTAATATCACCACTGAACTTTTCAATCGTCAACTTGGGTAACTTCACTGTGTGATTGATTAGCAGCGATGTCTCTCCCTCACTCCTCCTTGTGCTACTCACGCTGTCACAGACATTCTGGTTTATTCTGTGTGCACGTGTCTTCATCATGATCACTTGTTCTTTGTATTCCTCTGCGACTCTTATCTCCTCTTCCAAATCCTCTGTCGCTGTTTCCTGTTCTATTTTGTGATACAAATCCAACAAAGCTTCTTCCTTTGCAGATAAATTGGCCATCAACTCACGTAAACATCCAATATCAGCATTTTCCTTGCTAATCTCCGTTTCGATACCTTGCAGAAGTTTCGTTGTCGCTCCACGGACAGCTCTGTGCTTTCGGATCAGTCTTTCCAGTTGTTTATCCATTTTTTACACTTGCCAGCTAGCTTCCCAGGTTTCAGCACCAAAAATATTCTTTCTTTTACATATCGTAGACTAGCCAGAAAGGAGACAACTGAATTATAGAACAAGAACTTCTTTAATGAAGTGAAGATAGCGTCACATTACATGAAACTTTAATGTAGCGTTACAGCATCT
This sequence comes from Lucifuga dentata, assembly GCA_014773175.1. Lineage (NCBI taxonomy): Eukaryota > Metazoa > Chordata > Actinopteri > Ophidiiformes > Bythitidae > Lucifuga > Lucifuga dentata. The sequence goes on from VXCM01005297.1 coordinate 51,160, forward strand.
TTTTCTGAATTGAACTACTACGCATGGCAGATAGGCACTAAGCATCATGGGAACTGTAGTCTTACATGTAAACAAAGTTAAACTGGCAATCTTTAACCCTTTATCGGTTTCTGCATAAACTCAACAATGAAATCAACTAAAATACATTCTAATTAACTCAAAATGTATTTACTCCATATTTATAACATAAAGTTACAACAAGGGTCCAAGCACGTGCGACAAGTTGACAAATGACTTTTTTTTTTTTTTTTTTNTTTTTTTTTTTTTTTTTATTTTGCAGAAGTTGTGTGGGCAGATATTCACCAAGTTTGATGACATTACACCTAATCATTCATGAGATATCACAGTTTTTGTCAAATAAGCCACACCCACTCATCTTTGGCAGCCAATTGTAGCAAAACAGTAAAGATTGTTTTTAAAAACAAAGGCAGTAACTTTATTCTAGGAGGGGAGGGGGCCATGGGTGACTTTCTGCACAATAGAAATTCTAACACTACAACACGGGTCAAGCAGGAATCGAACCTGGAATTTACTGGTCACCAGGCAAACTGCCTAACCACTGCACCATGAAGAAGACATGGGAAAACACTGGTGTGTGTTTATCTAGAGTGTAGTATTTCAACCAATCACCTGATTGGATGAAAAAATTATACTTTAAAAATCTATAACTTAAAAACTTTAAAGTAGATTTATACCAAAAGTCAAATGAGAAAATTTAGCTCAACAGATTGTTTGAATGGTGTATGCAGCTCAAAGTGTGTAGGAGTAAGTTACATGCCAAAGACTGTATGATGAGGAAAAAATGCCCACTCAACCTTGGCAACCGATTGTAGGAAATGGTAAAGAATATCTAAAAATGAATCAGTAACTTTATTCCAGGAGGTGAAGGGGTCATGCTTTCTGAGGAGAATGAAGAATGATCCAAGCAATAAAAATAGGGTTCCAATCCCTTCGTGCTTGGGTCCCTAAAAAAAGGCAGAAGTAACTTTATTCCAACATGGGAAGGAGCCATGACATGTATGGCTGCACAACAGAAATTCTAACACTGCAACAAATGTCAGGCGGGAATCGAACCCACACAGTGGTCACCGGGCAAACAGCCTACCACTACACCATGAAGATGTGTGTGTGTGTGTTTGTGTCTACATTGTAGGATTTGTTCCACTCATCTGATTGGGTAAAAATATATAACTTAACAATTTTAAAGTAGATGTATACCACAAGTCATAGCACGTGAGAAAAGAATTGACTCAAGATATTAATGTTTGAATGGTGTATGTAGCTGAAAGTGTGTAGCAGTAGTTAAATGCCAAAGATTGTAAGATGAGGGAAAAGACATCCACTCAACTTTGACTTTGGCTCAACTTTGACTCAAAATGTAAACATGCTTATAACAGTGCCAGAGATGCCACATGCAAATTTTGGTGACGATTGAGCTAAAACTGTAACACAGATGTGAAAAAATTGTTTTGCAAACATTTCAAAATGGCAGAAAATCTAGTCAGGCGGAAATGAGAGTGGCCTATGTGGTTAGATGCATATACAGCCAAGGAATCCAAGGAAAAATGAATAGGGCTTAGGGTTCAAAAGTTATAGACCAATATACATCAAAATTTTGAAGTTGTTATTATATCGCCACCTTTACGCCAATGGGTTTTGATGGCTGAGTAGCGGTGACGTTTTTGAAGCTATGTGCCAAGTTTCGTAGCTCTAGCTTTTACGGTTTCTGCTCCCTAGATACTTTTAGCGGATAAGAAGAAGAAGAAGAAGAAGAAGAAGAAGAAGAAGAAGAAGAAGAAGAAGAAGAAGAAGAAGAAGAAGAAGAAGAAAAAGAGCCGAAAGCGGCAATAACCGGGGTCCAAGCACGTGTGAAGACTCAATGAATGATTCAGTTTTTGCAGAAGTCGTGTACAGATATTTGCCAAGTTTGGTGACAACAGACCTAATAATTCATGAGATCAAAGTTTTTGTCAAATAAGCCATGCCCACTCAACTTTGGCAGACAATTGTAGCAAAATGATAAAGAATATCAAAAAATGAATCAATAATTTTATTCCAGTTTGCAAGGGGGCCATGGTTTCTGATGCCAAGATACGTTTAGCAGAGAATGAAGTATGATCTGAGTCCCATCCGTTCATGCTTGGAATCCAAAACAGCATTAGTAACTTTATTCCAGCATGGGAGGGGGCCATGACATACATGGCTGCACAACAGAAATTCTAACATTGCAACACGTCAGGCTGAATCAAACCCGCGATGTACTGGTCACCAGGCAAACAGCATAACCACTGCACCATGAAGAAGACACAAGAAGATGTGAGTGTGTTTGTGTCTACTTTGTGGCTTTGATCCAATTATCTGATTGGGTGAGAACATAATGCTTTGAAAATATAAAACATAAAACCTTTAAAGTAGAGTTATACCAAAAGTCATAGAACATGTGAGAAAATATTGGCTCAACAGATTAATGTTTCAATGGTGTATGTAGCTCAAAGTGTGCAGGTGTAGTTACATGCCAAAATTGTAAGATAAGGGAAAACACGCCCACTCAACTTTGGCAGCCACTTGTAGTAAAACGGTAAACAATATCAAAAAACAAAGTGATAACTTTTGTCCGGTTCAGTCCAGGCTAAGAAAAGAAGACATGTACAGTTTATGACTTATTATGAATTATATTTTGCAATATTTTGTAATGATCCAATTAACTGTAATGCATTTTATAGATGCTTTTTACAGCAGAAACCCCATTAAAAACATTAAATGCTCAATAAATGATCAGTCAAGTGTGTATAAGATGATGATGATTCTTTATGCTAAAACTCATTATGATAACGTATTGTTTATGAGTTATTATAAATTATATAATGCTAAAATAACTGTAATTCTCAGTCAACTAAACTTGACCAACTTGACTAAACATGCTCAATACTATATATTGATGAACAACACATAACTTTACTGTGTTGACCTATACATTTTATGAATTATTATGGTTTCTACTGTGGCAAGACCATAAAGTAGATCATAATAACAAATGCTTAAAAATCTCCAATACAATCATGCTGCTCAGCACTGCAATCACATGCATTTTCTTCAGGAAATGCAAATCTCATTATTATTATTCTTTTTCTGCCCTAAAAATATCTGGGCAGCAGAAACCATAAAAGCTAGAGCTACAAAACTTGGCACATAGCTTCAAAACCTTCACCACTACTCAGGCGACAAAACATTGACCGATCGGCCTGAAGTCACTATACACTATAATAAGATGCTATAATAAGAACTTCAAAATTTTGGCGTATATTGGTCTATAACTTTTGAACCATAAGGCTTAGAATCAAAATTCTTTTTTCCTTGGATTCCTTGGATCAATACACATCTAACCACATAGGCCACGCCCATTTCTGCCTGACTAGATTTTCCACCATTTTGAATTGTTTCCTAAACAGTTTTTTTTGTATCTCTGCTTACAGTTTTGTCTCAATCATCACCAAAATTTGCACGTGGCATCTCTGGACCAAGCTGTAAAATAGTTATTTCTTTGTTTTTTGATATTCTTTATTGTTTCTGCAACTGGCTGACAAATTTGTAGGTGTGGCTAATTTTACAACATGTGCTATAAAATGTGGTTTATCTCCTAAAAGAATTAGTCTACTGTAACCAAACTTGGTGGACATGTTCACTAAAGACATCTGAACAAAATGAATCCTCAATTGACCTGATGGGGGTGCTGATGAAAGTTTACCCATAGTAAACTTTCAACAATAACTTCTGAACCGTAGATCACAGAATCAAAATTCTTTTTTTCTCTCTATACTTCAGGCTAAGACGCATTTATCCATGTAAGCCAAGCCCATTTCCAACTTGTAGTTTTTCCACCATTGTGATTTTTCTGCAAATGTTGATTTCAGAATTTCTAATTACTGGCCACTAGATGGAGACAGACTCTACAATGAAAGTCAGGCGCAGACATACTGAAAGTTGGCGCAACTTTAAATTTCACTTTCAATTTACAACACAGGTACGTAAAAGCCTTAGAAGTGGCTGCTGTGTTAGTTTCAGCTCTGCAGCACACTCATCATTCCCAAATTGTTTTAAAGAAATACTGAAGGACTGTAACTGAGCCCAAGGAAGCTTTGGTGAGAAGCCTTTTGATTAGAGGATTGCATATGATGTCGCACATTGCATTGTACGCTGACCGAAGCATCCCTAGCCAGACTAATTGCTGGATCCAGACTGCAGAGCTTTCTGTATTGTGCCTGATTGTCGATGTGATGGCAAGAGGTTAATGCCTCTGGAGTTTATGAGACAGTTACTGGTAGGGAAAATCATACACTCACTCCTGTTTGTTGTGTTTTTTTTGTTTTTTTTTGGTTTGACGATGTTATCTCTTCTCAAGAGTTTCAATAGCTGTGACATGTCACTAGTGAGTTAGCACTATGTAACTGTAGTTAAGATGCTAACGGTAAAATGTCAATGGCAGTAATAAAAGTCTGACATCCTGTTTAGCCTCCATATGAATATTAAATGTATAGATTGCTGTCAAGTTTTTAACAGAAATGGGACTGAAGATGAACAGACGATCAGAGCAAAGTTATTACAAAACAATTACATGATGTAAATAAGTTTTAACATCACATTTATAATCATACTTTGTCGTGAATGCATCCACTGTGTGTGTGTGTATGTGTGTGTGTGTGTGTGTGTGTGTGTGTGTGTGTGTGTGTTTTATTGTCACATCATAACAGTTGTAGTGTATCAGTATACTACAGACTATATTTAAGGTATGGTATGCAAAGTTGCAATGTTAAGATCAATAACGAAACATTAAGCTGATTTAAATTGGACACCATCCATGTTATGTGGAAAATTAAGTCGTTTAAACTTAATATTTTGATTATTTAATTAATATTCAATCTCAGATCTTAAATTAATATTCAGGCTCAAATCTGAAAGGAATGATCCGTTTATCATTCAGTGATATCTTCTCCAAACTGAAAGAGGCAAACAAAGTAATATTGCACAGGTAAACATTTATTTACAGATGAGAAATAGAATAATATACAAATGAGGTAGATATTATGTGAGATATGGAAACGAGGCTTGACAACGGAAAATTGGTGGATTTTCAAAATAAAATCCTAACCTAATCTGATGTTAACTGAGTCTAGCTTTACTNAAAATTGGTGGATTTTCAAAATAAAATCCTAACCTAATCTGATGTTAACTGAGTCTAGCTTTACTTTACGGAGAGGTTAGCAAGAAAGATAAGGAAATGGAAAAGTGAAATAGTTAACCTGCATCCCTTTAACATTGGCAAAACCAAGATCTTACGTTGGATGTGATCAACTCCAAAAAAAAAAGGGTCGGATTGCCAGTCTTGACTCAGATGCATCCAGCATGGGTCACGTCTTGGTGGTGTCACCGCGTGGTGCACGCAGGCAGTCCTCTGGATTCATGTGTCTAGATCCACAGTGGGCAGGCCACGGGTCTGGACAAACGAGTCTTCCTTTGGAGCCGAGTCATCGCACCTCTCGACGAATAGCTGGAGCTGGGAGCTGGACTTAGGGTCAAACCAAGTTGCAGTGCTGGAGTTTACCCAATGTGATCAGTAGAGCCGAGACACATGATGGTGCAGCACTAATGTGAGCTAACTGTAATTAAAACTGAATAGCTTTGGATGAAATCAGTATTCAGACGCAAACTTCTTAGAGCAGCTAATAAAATTATTTGAGATTACTTTAGAATAAAAGAACCCACTAGCTGGGTTGCAGCAATGCGGTGAAAAAAGGAGAAAAGAAGAGAAGAGAAGCCGCCATGCGGTGTAGAGAGGAAGGCCAAAGAGAGATCGGAACAAAAAGAGAGGTCCCAGAGCGAAAGAGAGCAAAAGAGAGAGATCCTGGAGCGAAAGAGTGAGGCCGAAAAGAGAGAGAACAATGGGCTGCATGGAGTTTTAAACAGGAGAGCCCTTCGCATGTTGTGAAGAACACGCCCATGCTTTGTTCTTATAGGAGCTTCCTGATGATGTCAAGAAGGCAGGCAANTTGTGAAGAACACGCCCATGCTTTGTTCTTATAGGAGCTTCCTGATGATGTCAAGAAGGCAGGCAAGCAGTTCAAAGCAGCTTAATCTCTGTGATATTACAGAAACATAACCTATACTTATACTAAGTCCACTCATTTCCCATTGTCAAAGCATGATACATAGAATTTTCACATAGTAAATTCACAGTATGACATGCTGGCACAAGTAAAACCATGTTACACAAATAAATCATCTCGTGTTGTCTAATAGGCATTTATCACAAAATCTAAACATCTAAACCACTATTATGAAATTTGATGATCTTTGATTAACTAAATTNATTTATCACAAAATCTAAACATCTAAACCACTATTATGAAATTTGATGATCTTTGATTAACTAAATTTATTTCTGCATCAATGCAAGTATTCTAAACATTACAAAGATAAAACAAAAGCTTAGACTGTTGTAGATTGCGAATAAAAAAAGACTTTGCGTGACCTTACAGGACCATAAAATGACAGTGTGATGTTCTGTGATTTAAGAAGTATGTTGGAGAAATGTAACACATGTAAAACTAAATCCTTTAACTAAATAAACACAAATATAAATACAACACAAGCATGTAGTAAATGAAAATGAATTTCAATATCTAAACATAGTTTTAAGGCACGAGAGAGAGAGAGAGAGAGAGAGAGAGAGAGAGAGAGAGAGATGGCAACTTTATCTGATGACTCTAAACATTATTGTAACTTCAGATATCTTCTTGTTATTCTAAATAGATTCTGAATTAAGAGTCTTATTTGGCGTTGAAGTGAAATGTCCTTAATTTTGTGAGGACCTTTGTTCAGATGGTTTGGAGCCACTTTGGTGGAGTCAAATGCAGATAAGAGTGGCCATTTGTGTTCTTGTGTATTGCAAAGGAGCTTTAAAGATCCAAGTTTCGCCGTGTCTCTCTAAGGTGATAACTTTCGTTACCGTGGTGTCCTGGAAGTTAGAGGAATTTAAAGTTTCGTTCATTGTCCTACAGTATCTGTTCTGCAGGCTTTACGACTGAATGAGGAGAAAATCACAGCAGGAAGTCCTGAAGGTTCCTGGGTGTGTGCATATGAGACCCTGGAAGAGTGGGGTAGAATGTGTATTGTGCCTGAGCAGTTAGGTGTCTGTGGAGGGGGAGGTGATGTATGCGTGGCTTCAGCAGGCCTCCCCACAGATATCTATCTGTAAGAACTGGGTATTCCATCCCAGAAAAACATAATCAGAAATTTATCAAACTGTAGTTGTCCAGTAACACTACACAGTACAGCGGTTGTCAACATTGTAGGCAGTGAAATTTGTGTGCTTCTGTGATTCCAATAGAATTTAGTAAAGAGAATAGCTAATAACAGCCATATACACCTGTACCATATTGTATATGGAGGGTGAGATGTGTTATTGCACAGGGAAGTGATAAATGGTTTTATAGTGTTGAAATACTGGCTTGGTATCAATTGAGGAACTGTGTTGAAATGCTTGTAATAAACTGAAGGCGTGTGTGTGTGTGTGTGTGTGTGTGTGTGTGTGTGTGTGTGTGTGTGTGTGTGTGTGTGTGTGTGTGTGTGTGT
>VXCM01005299.1:0-40095 GCA_014773175.1 Lucifuga dentata
GTAACATGTATGAAAATTGAATATATTAGGCTCAAACATGCAAAATGGGTGATATGGTCCTTTAATGGTTACACTGTTGCAGTTGCACTGGTTTTTTTGGTTCAGTTTCACACATGAAAACATCCAATCAAACCTCAATATATCAGTAAAGTCATGTGACTCTGCTCATTGGTCAGAAATATCTGGTGGCAGAGAAAGAAACTCCAAACAGGAAGTAGTTTCTATGGTGTCAAAGTAAATCAGAGTAACAAAGATGAATGTGGATCCTTTCCTAGTCATAGCATCATTTGATCCATAAAGAAGAAAATATGACAGCAGAAGCTGAATCTGACTTCAAGACAACGTGTGGAAAACCACATGCTGCTTCACATGATGTGAAGAACACACTGAACAGGAGAATGAAGTTACATGCTGACAACATACAAGCACACGCTAACCTGAACGCTATTACACTATTACACTATTATATATATTACCACTGCTTCACAGCATCTGTTTTAACTGTTCCTTCTGATCACGTAGTTTATCTTCTGCAGTTTGTTTTACATTCAATGAGCTGAACAGCTTGAAGTCAGGAGATCTGATGAGCATCTAACGTCAAAGAAACTTTCTGCAGCTGGAGTTCAGTGTAAATCAAACACAACCCTCTCTGCTGCTAGATCAATCAGTGGATCAATAGATTGCTTTGTGGTTCATTTGAGATGAGTGTGGATCATGTTCACACCACAAAAACCCACTCCACAGTTCAACTGGAATCTCCTTTAGGTGTCTGGTCCGATTGTTTTGGTGCAGACACGAGTTTGACTGCTGGGTTCACATAAGACACAAACTTGAGGGGAAACAGTCCAGGGTCCAAAAGTGGCTTTTATTTGACCCAAACACAAGCACCACAGGAACATCCTCAGGAACTTTACTTTACTTTACCAAGGAACCAGGACCTATTTTGGTTCTGGAACTATAGTTTTATTTTCTTCAAGGTAAGTATACTCTCTGATGATTCAGAAACTGGTGGGCGGGGCTTACAAGACCAAACATCACTGATTGGTCAGGCACAGGCTTCCCCAGGTGGGAAAAATTCCACTCCAGTGTGGAATAATAATGAAACAAGTCAGCACAAACCTCAACAGTTCAATAATCAAAGCAACTCTGACAGACGCAGCAGGAAGTAGGTAAAGTAACACAGGAAGCAAAAGGGATGCTTTAACACAACAGCCAGTACACACCGGTGTGTACACCGGTGTGTACTGGCTGTCTGAGAAACTTGCTGATGTCTCTGTTGGCAACGTTAGACAGTATCATGGCCCTCAGGAGGAGGAAGTATCACCAGAAGGTGAGTTGTGTGTTTTTGTGTGACGTGACTTGATTTTGCTGTGCAGTATCTGAGTGCAGCAGGAAGTTCCTGAACCACATTTCTGAGTTTAGTAGTTCCTCATTACATTTGGACTTTTGGAGCAGAATCACAGACAGAGACGTGGACACTGGTTCCTCAGAGTGAGGGAGTGTCCTGAGAACTCTGGTGGGTGTGGACAGTGGAGTATTTCTTCTCAAACGCAGAAAGTGAGTTTTCAGCAGCAAAGTATCACGGAGTCACTGGTGTCAAACACAACAGATATAGTCTCATTCTGTGCAGTGACATAAAGACATAAAGACATAAAGACGTAAAGACGTAAAGACGCCTCCTTTAAGTTAAGCTTTAAGAAACAGTTATCGCTGGTGAAAGCTGCAGCATGGGCGCACCTATTCTCAGCGTGATGGCGTAAAGCGGTGTAACGGCATAAAGTGGCATGACGGCATAAAGTGACATGATGACGTGAAGTGGTGTGACGGTGTGAAATGGTGTAACGCGGAGTGACAGTATAAAGTGGCGTGATGGTGTGAAGTGGCATGAAGTGGCATGAAGCAGTGAAGCAGTGTGATGGCATGAAGCTGCATGAAGCAGCATAATGGCGTGAAATGGCGTGACGGTGTGAAGTGGCATGATGGCATGAAGCAGCATGACGGTGTGGAGCGGCGTGACAATGCGAAGTGGCGTGACGACATGATAGCGTGAGGTGGCGTGACAGTGTGAAGCAGCTTGACGGCGTGAAGCAGTGTGAGGGTGTGAAGTGGCATTATGGCGTGATGGCATGAAGCAGCGTGACGGTGTGACGTGGCTTCATGAGTGACGTCATGAAGCAGCATGATGGTGTGAAGTGGTGTGATGTCCCATGATGGCGTGAAGCGGCATGAAGGCGTGAAGTGGCGTGAAGTGGCGTGGGTGATGAGAGCCAGCAGACTTTGACACTGAGCTCTTTGTTCCTGTGACAGGCTGTTTGGCTCCAGCTGAGCCACAGATTCCTGCTGTAATGCAGCAACAACAGCTTTGTGAGACACGGAGAAACCTGATCGCGGTGAGGGTGGGGTGGGGTAGCGGGTAGTGGTGGTGGGTGGGAGGGGCTATAAGCACACACAGAACACAGATCTCACTACAAGCTGGACTGACAGGTTTGAGTCCCGGCCAGGAGAGTGGGAAACAAACAAACATGATCAGTCCAGAGGTGGAAAGTAACTAAATTAGTTTGATATTTGGGATTTTGGGAGTCTTCTTTCCTTTCCTTCATATCCTTGTATCCTTTCTTTGCTTCTGTCCATCCTTTTATCCTTCTTTTCCTTCTGTCCCTCTTTCTTTCCTTCCTTTAAGCTTCATGAAGCACACTGGGAATGCGAGCGAGGAGCAGTGTTCACTCTCACGTCTGACCCATCAGCCATCAGTCGCACAAACTTGAACTCACTGTTCACTGCACATCAGCGTCTGAGATGCAGGACGTTTTGACGAGGAGGTACAGCCACAGCGTGGGGAAGAGTTGCTGAGCTGTAGGAACAGCAGGGGGCTGCAGACCCATACTGGGAGCCTGAGATGAGCTCAGAAGCGAAATCCCCTGATGGTGCTTTGCTGGCGTGAGTCGCTGCACAGACTGAACTCTGCAGCGAGGATCACTAACACTCAGGAGTTTCCCAGACTCACTGTGGCTGCGAGGGAATACTTTGGTCATGAAACAATGCTGGTTCACACGACAGGAAAGCTTTTAAGATACACGCATAAACTACTGCATTTACATTCACGCTTTACTATGTGCATTATACAATGCATTTACAATGCATTATAAATACCAGTCAGAGGTGTGTAGAGCAGTAAAAGTATTGTTACTTTATGTTAATAGTGACTCAGTATAAGTCAGAGTATTCACCAAAATAATGACTTAGTGAGAATAATAAAATATCTATTAAAAAGATTACTTGAATAGTGAGTAACTTTGATCAAGTTTATTCTTTAGAATAATCAACAAGCTATAAAGTGCTCGTCTGAGGAAAAAAATGCAAAGTAGCCACATGTAGCTTCTAATACAATCCAAATCATATCATATAAAGAAACAGCAGACAGTAATAAATCAGATATTTACCACATAACAAATCATGACAATTCTGGCCTGGCCCCAAGACAGTTAGCTAGGTTAGCTTCATGAATTTACTCACAATAGAACAGGAAAACTTGAGTTAGCATTAGCAGCAACAGCTAGTTAAGACAGTTAGCTAGGTTAGCTTCATGAATTTACTCAGAATACAACAGGAAAACTTGAGTTAGCATTAGCAGCAGCAGCTAGTTTAGACAGTTAGCTAGGTTAGCTTCATGAATTTACTCAGAGTAGAACAGATAAACATTTTTAGCATGAAAAAGACGCAACGCATTATGTAGCTGAAAAGAAGACGGCGTTTTAATGTGTGTCAAGGATGTGCCCCTTCTAAACCTCCTGCTGTTGATTCTACCATGACTGTTCTGGTCCAGGTGAAACCATNGCCCCTTCTAAACCTCCTGCTGTTGATTCTACCATGACTGTTCTGGTCCAGGTGAAACCATGGAAATGGAGGGTGGGGGCATGGCTACTTCAGAGCTGAAGCAGACAGCGTAGTGTCTGACAATGAGAAAAAAACTGAACGTGACTGAATTCAAACGGTGAAATCAAAAGTAACGCAAAGAGTGCGACCAAATGTAACGGAGTAAAAGTATATTTTTATCTTCATAAATATAATCAAGTAGGAGTTAAAAGTATCTTGCAATAAAACTACTCAGTAAAGTACAATTTTGTGAAAAAAAATTATTTAAGCAAATGTAACGCAGTAAATGGAACGCATCACTGCACACCTCTGGGTGGCCTCTCACTCACACTCCAATGAAACATTCTGTCATCTTCTGTATATTAGGCAAATGACAGAATCTCTTCATTTCATCTACGCATACATTTTACTTGCACTTTTGTCTTAATTGCAATACAGACAATAACCACCAGTGTAGTCTCCATTTAAACATCGTGAGCGTCAATCAGCCTTTATAGCCACCAAACCTTTAACTATTTAGTCAGAGCCACAACTCAGGCCAGCCGTGCCTTCTTTGCCTCCAGCATTGTGGGCAGAGAGAGGATGACCTGAAAGGTGTTGAAACAAAGCCATCCATCTTCATCTCCATCCATCATTTAATTTGAGGAGATCTCTCTCTGATGAACTCCTCTCCAGGGCAACTGCATGCTCTTAATAAGATCATTTTCCTGGCAAATGAGAAGAGCCAGGAAGCGTCTCGGCATGAGAAGGTCTGGGCAGGACGAGGTTAAGAGGGAGAGACGTTGGCAGAGCGTTTAGAACATTCTTCCAGTGCAGCACCAATTAAAAGCTACAAGCAGCTGCAGCATGTGCTGTACTGCATTCTAATGCGCCCAGATTTAAAAAATTATGAGTCATGCTCCAAAATGTTCACTTTTTCTGTTGATGCAGTTATTTTGCTCATGATAATAACACACACTGTTATTTAAAGAGGGCTGTATGAAAATATATTCTATTGCCAAATTATTTGCTAAATAATTTGTATATAAAAACATATTTTTTTAAGCTAGTCTTTTGTGTAAAATAATACATTAAGTAGGGCTGAGCAATATGGCCTAAAAATAAAATCTCAAATTTTTTTTACCACTTATGGACGATTCTCAATTTTAATCTCGATTTTTCTTATTTTTCTCTAAACTAACTAAAAAAATAAATAAATGAAATAAAATACATAATTCAAATAAGTATTTTCTTTATTAAAATAATAAAAACAAATAATGATACTTTTGAATAAAACTGTAGGGCTTTCTAAACCAAAACCTTTTAAACTAAAAGGTTTTTACAGCGATGTCCAGGTTCCTGTGAGGAACACCAGCCTGTCTGCTGCCTCTTGATGCTCTGACATGTTACAGTATTCCACCGTATGAAGACCCTCTGATCAGATGCCATGACACTGGAACATGATGCAGTAATAACGTCATTTGCTTTTTCGCTGTGCTTTGCGACAGCAGCTGGCGTCTGCATCTCGCAGGCCTCATTGCTGCCTCTCAGCTGTGTGTTTCTAATAAATTTATAGCGCTGCTTCTTTTAATAGCTGCAGCACATATGATATTGGTTTGCTTAACGTTGTGAAGAGCAAAACCAAACCACTTCCAAATGAATGACGTGACATTTCCCTTTCTCAGAAACGAGCTCATCTTCACTGGAAGTGTTTGGTGGCATTTTGCCAGCACGTCTGACCTGCTGAAAGCTTCGTGTGCTTGGTATCAGAGAACGTGATGGACAGGCTTGTTTGACGGGGAGCGATCTGCTGCCACATTTCCCATTAAAAATAGTTAGATACTATTTTTTTTTTTTTAAATCTCAATTTGACGATTCAGCCATTTTACACATCGTGCCAAAACATAAAGTCAAATGAATTGATTAAATTGTTTTATCACCCTGCTCTAACATTAAGCAATAAACAATTTTTTTTAATGAATCTGAGCACTTTGTGTATAGAATCTGTGCACAAACATCTAGAGGACAATGACAGTCCAGATGTTTCTGTAGGAAGCTAAAGTGTACGTGTCCATGTACACTGCAGCTCCGACTTAACCTCATTTCTGCTATTTTTGATCATTTTTTCTGCTCATCCTCATGTGGTGTCTGAAGCGAATCTGCATCTGTTTGTGTCTCATCACACTGACTTTGTATGGCCTAATGTTAATCGCTGTTCAGTCTGAATGCATCTTTAGCATGATCATACATGATCAGCTGTATTCACACACCATGCTCAGCGTCAGGATCAGAGGCTAACGCCAAACCAGGAGCAACATGCCTCATCAAGAAGCCCTCAGCTTTGGATTTAAACTCACATTTCAATGACCAGCACAAAAATTACGCCACTTTCCACTGTTGACGTCTCACCAGGCAAACACGTTTCAGCTCAGATCATGACATGATTCTACTTGCTGTGTTACTGTTCTGCACTAACTGTTCACTTCATCAATTTATCAGCTCTACTCACATCACATGCAGCTCTTTTGTCATTATTTGCATGTTTATAAAGTAATGAGCAGAAGGGTCAAAAGTTGAACTTTGAGTTCAGTAGTAAAGTGAAGAATCTAATGGTTCATGTAGCTGAAAGTTGAGCACCAACACAGAAAAGAGCTGGTGGCTAGCTTAGCTCATAATGCTAATAATGTTTGATGAGTGGTGCAGCAAAAAATGTTACATTTATACTGAGGTTGAGAATATACTTAATTTATTTCATGACAATCTGTACTTTAAAGACTTTCCTGCTGCTTTTATGCAGTCTGTTTGTTCTGGACTGAATCAGCGGCTAAATTCTTACAATGCTGCATTTACTGTTTGGTTGGGTTGGTTTGTTTGGATTTAAACTCACTTTTCAATGGTTGGTCTGGTTTGGTTTAGTTTGATTTGGTTTGGGTTGTGTTGGGTTGGGTTAGGGTTGGATTGAGTTGGTTTGTTTGGTTTGGTGGGTTGGTGTGGTTTGGTTTGATTTGGTTTGGTTTGGGTTGGTTTGGTTTGGTTTGGTTTGGTTTGGGTTGGTTTGGTTTGGGTTGGGTTTGGGTTTGGTTGGGTTGGTTGGGCTGGGGTTGGTTTGGGTTGGGTTGGTTTGGTTTGGTTTGGTTTGGGTTGGGTTGGTTTGGGTTGGGTTTGGGTTTGGTTGGGTTGGTTGGGCTGGGGTTGGTTTGGGTTGGGTTGGTTTGGTTTGGTTTGGTTTGGGTTGGTTGGGTTGGGTTCAGTTGCGTTGGTTTGGTTTGGTTTAGTTTGTTTGGGTTTGGTTTGGTTGGTTTGGTTTGGTTTGTTTGGTTTGGTTTGGTGTGTTTGGTTTGGTTTGGTTTAGTTTAGTTTGTGTTGGTTTGGTTGGTTTGGTTTGTTTGGTTTGGTTTGGTTTAGTTTGTGTTGGTTTGGTTGGTTTGGTTTGGTTTGGTTTGGTTTAGTTTGTGTTGGTTTGGTTGGTTTGGTTTGGTTTGGATTGTTTGGGTTGGTTTGTTTGGTTTGGTTTGGTTTGGGTTGGGTTGGGTTGGTTTGGTTTGGTTGGTTTGGGTTGGTTTGGTTGGTTTGGTTTGTTTGGTTTGGTTTGGTTTGGTTTGCTTGGTTTGGTTTGGGTTGGTTTGTTTGGTTTGGTTTTATTTGTTTGGTTTGGTTTGGTTTGGATTGGTTTGGTTTGGGTTGATTTGTTTGGTTTGGTTTGGTTGGTTTGGTTTGGTTGGTTTGGTTTGATTTGTTTGGTTTGGTTTGGGTTGGTTTGTTTGGTTTGGTTTGGTTTGGTTGGTTTGGTTGGTTTGGTTTGGGTTGGTTTGCTTGGTTTGGTTTGGGTTGGTTTGTTTGGTTTGGTTTTATTTGTTTGGTTTGGTTTGGGTTGGTTTGTTTGGTTTGGTTTGGTTTGGTTGGTTTGGTTTGGTTGGTTTGGTTTGATTTGTTTGGTTTGGTTTGGTTTGATTTGTTTGGTTTGGTTTGGTTTTACACAGGAAAACGTCCAATCAAACCAAAATAAATCAACAAAAGTCCTGTGAGGAGATTCACTCTGCTCATTGGTCAGAAAGATCTGTGCAAGAGAAAGAAAATCAAACCAGGAAAGAGATTATGCTGCGATCATGACATTCATGGAACAAAGATGAAATTGAGAAATTTTCCAATCATATTCATCATTTGTTCCATAAAGAAAGAAAGCTGTGGCAGCAGCAGCTGAATTTGATTTGAAGACAACATGGAAAAGAAGGCATGAAGAGAAGAAGACGGACAAACTGCTGTATCAAGGACATACAACCACATGCTAACCGTCAACATGTTCCTCTGAACACGTTTCAGGGAAGATTGATGTTACCACCTTTGTGATTTATTAATCAAAAGTATGAATTACTTAACATTAACCATTTTTAGATCAATTGATAGATCAATAGATTGATCTGTAGTTGGTTCAGTAGCAATGTGGATCATATTCGACCACAAACAAAACCAAGTTCATTTGGGAACCAGACAGAGACCGCCTCCTCAAAATGTCTTGCTGCGGTTATTTTGATCCATACCTGCGTGTAATTCTGTGTTCAGACCTTCCAAAATCAACCGAACCGGATCAAACTGGATTGGATCGAACCACGTCTGAAAACTCCTTACATACAAAGACAGAGAGGTAAGATCATCAACAAGAGCACTTCACTGACTTATTACATAACACACACACACACCCAGCCTCTCTCTCTCTCTCTCTCTCTCTCTCTCTCTCTCTCTCTCTNCTCTCTCACACACACACACACACACACACACACATCCAGCCAGCTGACATTCACCTTTTCATCCAGTGTAATTATTGGAAGGAAATGATTTGCATTGTTAATTTATCACTCTGCCTCTGTCATTACATGTAGTGCCACACAAACATGCAAATAAATAAACATACACAGCCACGCACACACACACACATACACGCGTGCACATACACACATTTCCTTATCAGCCATTAACATCACGGCGAGAAGAAACATCCCTGCAGCACTGAGTTTACTCACAGGACAGAGCTTAACGCTTTACAGGCCTCATTTGCATAATTACAATCCAGTGTTTGCATTTTTAATTGTGCGTGTGTAGAACACACACACACACACACACACACACACACACACACACACACACCAGAAGACATGATATCTTTCAGTGCTAACAGAGTCAGTTCCACTAGTGGTTCCACAGCATTAATGACAGCTGAGATGTCACAGTGATGTCATCATTAGTGCTGCCACACAAGCAGATTTAAGTGGACTACAGTAATCTGATGAAAAAATACTAATATACATGAAATACATGAAATATAAACGCCAGGAAATTACTGGAACAGGAACACGGATCTGCCTTTTTTGAGTTTTGCACTGCTTTTGTCCTCCATTGTTATGAACGTAGAATGAGTGTGTGTGTGTGTGTGTGTGTGTGTGTGTGTGTGTGTTCTAGTGGGTGTCTGGATGGCTCTTGAACCTGTAAAAACGGGTGGGATCACAGGCCACTAATGACCTTTGAAAGGCAGAAATCTAAGCCTGTGATTGGCTGTTGAGTCATTGGTATTGACCAATGGTGCTCACAGATACATGATGGTTATTTAGGAGGCAGAAAAATCTCTCTTATTATACAACCCATTAATGCACACAATTATATTTATCTATAGCAATTACAGCACATTTCATATCCATGCTTAATCATTGAAACGCTATCGTGAGTAGCCGGTTCTAAGTCCGTAACATGTAGATCACATGACCTTTGACATGTTTGCTCATATTATGACCAACAATGGCTCATATTCTAGTTCAATACCTATTTTCTGTGCCATATTATTAGGGACGATCCGAGTACTCAGATGAAACGAGTATCCGTTATGGATAATGCACTTTTTTATGAGCACGAGTACCATCTGAGTAAAACGTATCTGTACTCGTGAAGGAAAAAAAAATCTGATTGGGTAGCATTTACTAGCACTGTGTCACATGGTTGCATGATCGTCCAGGCAGCCAATCACAGAGCTCCTCTCTACACAGAGCTGCTGCTCCACATGACTCACAGCCACTCTGTCCACACTAGCATAGTAGCATCTATTAGCTATAGTTTAGCATAGTAGCATCTATTAGCTATAGTTGCTATTCTCAGAGTCAGCTCAACATTATTCTCAGTCCACAGCTAAACACACACATTCATTTACTGTGGACATTCACATGAAGATACTGATACTAACACACATTTCTACTTGCTGCTACTAGTTTCTAGGCTAAGTAGCCAGGTAGCTAGTGATTCTTAACTCTCTAGTTTAAGCCTCGCCCACTTCTGGGTTAGGCCCCACCCATCTGAGTACAGATAATTTTGTTGGTTGAACAGATACAGATAATGGTGTACTCACTCATCCCTATGTATTATGCTGGTTTATTTTCTGAGTGAAGTGTGAAGGTATCTCACTATGGCAGATGTGCACCTCACAATAAACTACATCACATTAGCCCTGTGGAGTGACATGAGACTGAGCTGTGATTGGTCAGCTCAGGCTGTTTTGTCTTTTCTCCTTCCTGTTTTCAGTGACTCTTAATGACTCTTGCTGAATAGAGCTGATTATAATCTCTCTGAGATTGAATGGCGCTACAGCGAGACTCAGAGTTTTTGCTGAATGAGGCATTTCACACTACAGGACTGATCACCGTGAAAGGTGTTACTTCACAGGTGGAGGTTTCATTAAACGACCTCCAGAGGCTGAGTCACAATGTCTCATCCCAAAATCTCCAAAATCCCCTGGCAGTAAGATATTAACAACGAGCTGGCTTCTGCTTCTTTGTTCTGGCTGTATTTGACCGTCCGATGGATGGACGCACATGGAAACTCCACATGGAAAGGATCAGGGCTGGCACGGGGTTTGAACCCGTGACCTCTTTGCTGTGAGGAAACGCTGTGCCAACTATGTTTGTTCAAACATATCTGGATCCAGAATAAATTGCACTTATTGATAGATTATCATGGGATAAACATGCCTGATTTTGTATTTTTTTATTGCAGTGTATTACTTCCGAAAAATTGAGAGAAATATCAAAAAAAAAAAAAAAAAAAAAAAAAAAAAAAGGCCCCTATCTCATAATGTTAAGGAATTACTAAAAAAAATCCTGGATCTTTCTATGGCTCTGGATTGGCATCAAAATTAAAATTTTTTGAATAATCCTGCTGACAAGCAAGTAAACAAACAAACAGATGGAGGTGAAAACGACATCCATTCCTTCAGTGACACTGTTGCTGTATTTCTGGTTAAACTTTGAATCAACTTCTTCAGATTCTGCTCTTCATTTTTGTTTACTACAAAGGAATTCTATCACTTCCTGTTCTCTGCATGTCTTCAGCTGAATTAAGCTCCAGATTTCAGTCTCTGCTTCATAAAACACGACCGGGTTCTCACCCTGCAGCACATCCCCAATTTTACACCACCCATCCATCCATCCATCCATCCATCCATCCTTCCTGCTTATCCGGGACTGGGTCAGGGTGGCAGCAGGCCAAGCCCACTAGTCCAGATGTCCCTCTCTCCAGCCACATCCTGCATCTCCTCCTGGGGGTTTCTGAGGCATTCCCAGACCAGATGGAACATGTAATCCCTGCAGCGTGTTCTGGGTCTGCTCCCCATTTCTCAGCACCTCTAGACAAAATAAGCCAGTCAGAACTGGTATCTAGTTACATTAAACTAAAATGCAAAGAACAAAAGTGGCATGCAATTTTTAATTTGTAAAATTCTTAAAACTGAGATTTTCCACTCTAATAAGAGAGAGGTTTGTTTTTCATTTAAAAAAAAAAAAAAAATNTTAAAAAAAAAAAAAAAATCTTTTTCTAAAACTTCTTTAAGGAAGTGGTATCAGATCTAAATATTATTACTGAAATCATTAGAGCGCTGAATAATAACCAGCCCTGTTCCTATAATATAGCATAAGTTAAATTAAAAAATAAAATTAGTGTATGTAATTTTATTTAAAAAAATTAATTTATACAGTTTAATTCTTAAAACGAACAACAAAGTGACTCCTGTGGTGAAATCACCAGGAGCACGTTGATGGAAAAGTGTAATTCAGCCTCAGTGATGGCTGCTACAGTGACAGTTTCCCACAGGGATCATTCCCCTGTCCTCTGGTCTTCAGATTCCACAGCAGGAGACGTCCTGAGAGATGTCCTGTCAGACGTCCTGAGAGACGGCCTGACAGACGGCCTGACAGACATCCTGAGAGACGTCCTGCCAGACAGCCTGAGAGATGTCCTGACAGACGTTCTGAGAGACGTCCTGACCAACAGCCTGAGAGACGTCCTGACAGACGTTCTGAGAGACGTCCTGACAGATGACCTGACAGACATCCTGACAGACATCCTGACAGATGGCCTGACAGACGTCCTGAGAGATGGCCCTCAGCATGAGAAGAAAACCTAACAAAGTGTGCAGAGAGGACATTAAAGACAGACAGGAGCATGGCTGAAATCACAGCAGAGTGGATGAAGACTAAGTAGAAGAAGAAAGAATGTCTCAGTGTCACAGAATGAATCTACAGCATCAGAAACACCTATCAGCCTCACACCTTTAACTTAATCAGCCTGTAACACCCAGCCACTGTATGTGCTGTGTGTGTGTGTGTGTGTGTGTGTGTGTGTGTGTGGGTGGGTGCTGTAGGTCATATTTGCTGGTGAGGCTGGAAGCTGTGTGTGTGTTGTGGGAGATAAACAGCAGAAAGATGGCAGATAGTCTGAAATCTCTGGAGTACAGACACCACTGAACACGCCTTCTTACAGCAACATGCCTCCATACAGCAACATGCCTCCATACAGCAACATGCCTCCTTACAGCAACACGCCTCCATACAGCAACACGCCTCCTTACAGCAACACGCCTCTTTAAAGAAACACACCTTCTTACAAATGTGCACAGGATCTTTCCTGAACACGCCGCTTACAGAAGCACGCCTCCTTATAGGACACACCTCCTTACAGAAACATGCACACAATTTTTCCTGAATACGCCCCCTTATAGGAAATGCCCCTTGAAGAAAACACACCTCCTGACAGGAACACACCTCCTTACAGGAACACGCCCCTTACAGGAACACGCCTCCTTATATGAACACGCCCCCTTACTGGGACACACCTCCTTACAGCAACACACCTCGTTAAAGGAACATGCCTTCTTACAGAAATGTGTACAGGATCTTTCCTGAACACACCCCCTTGTAGGAACACGCCTCCTGACAGGAACACGCCCCATTACAGGAACACGCCTCCTGACAGGAAGGTGCACGGCTCGGAGGAAGCATGGCTGAAACGTTTGAGCTGTGCTGATATTTACTGAAGTAAAAACACTTGTAAAGGACCATTTAAGATGTTTTTCCAATCTGTTGTTTCAGCGACTTTCTTCTGTTGCTGAAACTTTTTGGAGATGGAAACGTTTTTCTCCACAGTGCCTCCTCCTACATGTCAGATAGAAGTACTCTGATCCTTTACTTACAGCCAGTAAAAGAAGTAGTACCACACTAACAAAGTACTTCATCAACTTCATCAAATTACAGGGTTACAGGACAGAAAAATAAAGGAACACTACAAAAAAGAAAGAAAAGGCTTAAGAATGAAGTCCAGCATGTAGAAAGAAAGAAAGAAAGAAAGAAAGAAAGAAAGAAAGAAAGAAAGAAAGAGTAAATGTAGGAACAAAGGAAGGAAGAAGGAGACAAGGTTCCCAAAATGTTGGTGTTTTGGAGGTGAGATCTTTATATAAATCAGTATTTGCAGAGTAACTTTGCTATCAGATACATAAAAAGTTGCAGAAAAAGTAGAGAGGTTTTCAAGACTAAAATAAAACAGCAGAACCCCAAAAAGAGTTACTTCAGTACAGTCTGAGGTACATTTCACTTCACACACACCGTGATTTGTAGGTGTGTGTGTGTGTGTGTGATGGGGTTTGTTATGAATATGTGAATAAAGCTCTAATCTGGGTTTTGGTGCTCGGTGTTCCGGATCCGTGGTTCAGTGCAGTGGAGCGGACAGACCTGCAGACCTGAGCGAGGAGTCTTTTTTTTTTTNTTTTTTTTTTTTTTTTTTTTTTTTGAGCTGTAATTGGTGTTGCTACTTTCAAATGAAGGAGGATTTTTCCTCTTTAGAGAGAATGATGAGCTGCTATCCATCACCCTGAGGTTCTGACAGGACAGGATACCTTCCTGTAGCCAGCCTGAGGAGGCTCCGTGCAGCAGGCCTGAGCACAACACTACTACATCCTCCAACATAAAGACTTGGTTATACTTTGGCGAGGAGGCAGTCTGTCACTATGAGCATGCACACTTCCACAGACAGTGAAATGTGTGATGAAATAAAATAAACTTGTTTATATTAACGGAACACTTAACCTGATTCTCCATGTTTTATTTGACTTATTTTACAGTTTATTCAGCATACTTAGCTCATTCTCCATTGCAATATTCTCAAAAATGACAGGGGGCAGTATAAAGAAAATACCATGTCAAGTAGGAAGTCGTCAACTTTCACGAAAGTTGAACTTGACACCTATGATTTATGTGATTTTATCTCATTACAACAGGAAATACTCTGATCACGACCATTTCTAAGAAACACATGAAATACAGCATGAATTTTGCTTGTCTAAAAGCTCTAACATCTGTCCATAAGCAGGTATTTTAAAAATTAAATGGCTAAATTTCCATTAAAGTTGCTGTGGATATTTCACATCCCAAACACTTTTTCTTTTTAATGTGCAGCAAATATTCTAACTTGTAGACTTTAAATATCTTGCTGTGTTTTTCATGTGTAACAGTAGAAGACTCATAAGCAGTCTACTTGACTTGAAATGTCACAGTATTTTATTCATAAATTATTTAACATGACATCTGCTGCCAAACAACTTTGGATATGTGTCTGACTGATGACTGGTAGAATCTGTGTCTGTTTTAAAGAACCATACCCCTATTTTGCATGTTTGAGCCTAATATATTCAGTTTTCATACATGTTACGTTACTGACAATCATTTAGTTACATGTATGAAAATTGAATATATTAGGCTCAAAAATGCAAAATGGCCGGTATGGTCCTTTAAGACTCAAGATATAAAAATAAAACTGTCAGATATTAGAATGTCGTTTCCCCGATGCTCTAACAGCAATATGCTGTAGTTATTATTTTTTTTAATCTGTATGCAGGCAGCTTCTGTATGATCTTCAGCTGCACATGAGCACATTTTTAGGATTAAATCTCCCATATAAATATTATGTCACCAGTATGATGGCTTGGAGTCAAAGCCACAGGAGGTATTCTTGCTGAGGAGAGTGGGGGCTGGACAGAAACGAGGTTATCAGCATGGTCTGTGGGAATGACTGCATTTGGCTGATAACTTTTGCAGTTCTTGTGTTCCATAATTCCATCATTTGCCAAACTAATCACAAGAGTTGAAGGTTTTACAGAGCACGTCGGCATGCCCTCCACTAAAGACCACTGAAAGAGATGAAGGAATGAAGGGAGTGAAGGGATGAAGGGGATGAAGGGCTGAAGGGGTGAGCCGAGAATTCCAATGAAACGAGTATCCATTACAGATAATGCACTTTTTACGAGCGTGAGTACCATCCTAGTAAAATGTGTCACTATCCGTACTCATGAAGAAAAAAAAATCTGATTGGGTAGCGTTTAGCGCTGTGTCACATGGTTGCTTGATCGTCCAGGCAGCCAATCACAGAGCTCCTCTCTACACAGAGCTGCTGCTGCTGCTCCACTCACAGCCACTCTGTCCACACTAGCATAATAGCATCTATTAGCTATAGTTTAGCATAGTAGCGTCTATTAGCTATAGTTTAGCATGGTAGCATCTATTAGCAATAGTTGCTATTCTCAGATTCAGCTCAATATTATTCTCAGTCCACAGCTAAACACACACACATTCATTTACTGTGGACATTCACATGAAGATACTANATTATTCTCAGTCCACAGCTAAACACACACACATTCATTTACTGTGGACATTCACATGAAGATACTAATACTAACGCACATTTCTACTTGCTTCTACTAGTTTCTAGGCTAACTAGCCAGTTAGCTAGCCATTCTTATACATCCACTGTACTTACGTAATTTTATGCACATTTATACATCGTCACTCACATGAAATCACAAGACAAACAGAACATCATGGTCAGCTGGCTGTAACCTGGTGCTCTACTGTCTTCACCATCAGTTCATTTAAAATAAATAAATAAATAAATAAAACCAGGGTAACGATCTAAGCCCCGCCCACCCGAGTACGAATACAGAGATGAATAATTTAGTCTGTTGAATGGATATGGATAATGGTGTACTAACTTATCCTTAGAAGGGGGGCGGGGTGAAGGGTTGAAGGGGTGAAGGGGTGAAGGGATGGGGCCCTTTCAGATTACCCAGACATAACACGGCCAGCGTGGCCGCAATAACTCCATTACACTCTGGATTTCCTCTAGAAAATATTATCCACAGTAGTCATTTGTGCTGCTGCCATATCATGTAACAACACCCCCCCCCCCCCCCCNCCCCCCCACACACACACACACACGGTCTCCTGAATCCTTCTTTTCAGTGTACGATGAACTGCAGAGCATACAGACGACAACACCTCCACTAAGAGAACTTTGTGTTGCTGTAACCTGCAGGAAGTTACTTGTGGCATTAAAGTGTTTTTTTTGTTTTGTTTTTTTTTGTCTTTCACCTGATATTGAAGCAGAATAACGTCCTTCCTGCTAACAGTAACTGCTGCTTTCCTCAAACTTTCCCATCACATCTACATGACAGAGAGACAAATGGTGTGTGTGTGTGTGTGTGTGTGTGTGTGTGCTCATGAGAATGGCCTGGCCNTGTGTGTGTGTGTGTGTGTGTGTGTGTGTGTGTGTGCTCATGAGAATGGCCTGGCCTGTGGAGCCTGTGTGGGTGATGGATGAGAATAATCATGTAGAACATCCACTTGTACGGTATGTGTGTGTGTGTGTGTGTGTGTGGTGGGGCAGGGTGGAGGGAGCTGGAGGGCGACTCGTGTTCATGTGATATAATAACAGTGAAACATAGCTTATGGTTCCTCTGGCCCAGTCCACTCCATCACACCAGCACTACAAACCCAGATCTCTGCTGCTCTCTCTGCATACAGAAGGAAAAGGCAGGAAAAGGAAAAGGAAAGTCTTGGCCCCGGAGCCAGAACGGCTTTTAATACAATCCACTTCAGCTTCACAAGCGGCCTTCAGGGCCCAGGAAGCAGAACACCAGCCAGGAGAGGGAGAAGCAGCCAGAGCAAACCCTGTAGCAGCGACGAGGGAATCAGCAGGGAAACAATGTGTGGAAAAAAAGTGATTTAAAAGTTTTACTTTTTAATCCAGATTTTTCTGTAAGAGTAAAATCTCTAACAATTCATCTTCAGTTGAAAACAATATGGTATTATGAGAGTGCTCAAAATATGCTAATAATATAGACATCGTCAATCAAATATAATAAGACCAATAGAAACTGAAAAAAAATTCATATATGAAAATATCAACAGAGGAATATAGTTAGTATGAAAGAAAACAGTGATAGACAGCAATGCTTTAGGAGTACTATCTATCTATCTATCTATCTATCTATCTATCTATCTATCTATCTATCTATCTATCTATCTATCTATATTGTAGGGCTGGGAAATTAACATATTAACTTTTGCGATTAATGTGGACTGTTTAATGCATTTTGAAAAATTAATGCTATTACACATCCATGTTTTCACTTCCTGAGGCTATGCTAACTTTTTTGTGTTTCCCCCACTTCCTGTGGCTAACATTATATGCTAATGCTAATGATGGAGAAGGAAAAAGATCAGCCTTTTAGATGTAAAGTTCTGCTTTAAAAAGTTAGCCATGGCTCATGTTAAACCAGACAAACTCAGTCTCTCAGCGGCGTGTCGTTTTAACTGTATTCATCAAAAACATAGAAACAACTAGAAGAACTTGACAGCCTTTTAGCCTCACTTTAGCTTTACTGCGTTGCTGCGCCTGCAGTGTTGCCAGATTAGATTGACAGTTTTCTGCCCAATCACCGCTTAAAACCCGCCCAATTCACAAAAAAAAAACAAAAAAAAAACACCTAAATCATAACTTTCTTGAATAACATGCTAACATCTTTTAACGTAACAACCAAGCTAGTTTCTGCTCTGAACTAAATAAAAGTGTGAGTTAACCCACAAGAAAGCGTATCATGAAAATAAACGCAATGAATTCATTACAGAATGGTACGGCTCATTTCAGGCTGTGGTTAGATGCTCTCACTGGTTGCTTTTTACATATAAAACCTTCTTAAGTCTTGTACCTTCTTATCTTTCTGCATTCTTGGTTAGACAAAACACCCAGTACGGCCTGCGTTCAGANAAACCTTCTTAGGTCTTGTACCTTCTTATCTTTCTGCATTCTTGGTTAGACAAAACACCCAGTACGGCCTGCGTTCAGATGATTTTATTCACTTTTCTGTTCCTCGTGTAAGAACTGAGCTTGGTAAAAAAGCCTTTAAGTGCTCTGCTCCTGCTACCTGGAATACGTTACAGAAGAGTTAGGACTGTCTGAACCTATCACCATTGGTGACTTCAGATCGCTTTTAAAAGAACGAGAAATGAGTAATCTTGGAAAATGTCTGTTATTAATCATGTTGTGACTTATTGCNAAAGAACGAGAAATGAGTAATCTTGGAAAATGTCTGTTATTAATCATGTTGTGACTTATTGCACTGCATTATTCGTTTTGATTTCTGTTGATATTGTAAACAAATATAATTATAATTATATATCATCTTATAATTTATAATAATAATAATATAAATGACATCTTATAATTATGAAGTATAAACAAGGCTTGTAGGTTTAATGCGCAAAAAACGGGAACGGGTTTGATTGACAGAGAGCGACCTGCTGCCACATTTTCCCCGTTAAAAATAATTACATAGTAGTTGTTTTGTTGTTGTTGTTGTTTAAATCTCGATTTCCTGATTCAGCCATTTTACACATCGTGCCAAAACGTAAAATCGAATGAATTGATTAAATCGATTTATCGCCCAGCCCTAACTGTATATATACTAAACTCTAGACTAAGAAGGTGTGAGACTCTAGACTAAGGAAAGAGTGAGAGACAGAGTGAGACGGAGGGACAGACAGACGTGCGTGGGTCTGTCTGGCTGTTTTTCTTTCATGGAGAAGACAACAGCGAGATCATGACAGGACTAAGATTCTGTTGTCTGGGTGTCATTTTATCTCCCCTGAGGGAAAAGAAGACAGAACAGCAGAGAAAGAAGCTTCCTGACCTCTGAACCCTGAGCATGCTCCTCCCACTCTTCACTTCACCACTTTCTGCTTTCTGAGCTTTTTCCTTTCATAACTCAAGACTTCATGGTTTTCTTTCATCTCTACCTCATGTTTAATGTTGGTCGATTTTTCATTTCTTATCTTTCTTCAAATCTTAATAGATGCTGAAGATGTGAGAGTGCCTCCATGTAATATAACATGTAATGACAAATGTGGCAGCTTTTGCTGCTCTGGCATGTGGACGACACACACAAGATTTGGCAACAAAACCAACACATGTTCCGACTATCAAAAATGGAAATGGTAAAATCTCACGCTCAAACGTGACTTTAGACGTAACAAACATGGCAGACGATGGTCAAAAATAACTTTATGCTAGTTGTGCACTTTTTTTTTTGCCAAAAGACAAAAAAAAAAATAAAACAAATGGATCATCTTCTGCATGAAGGTAGTGCAAATATGGCATGTAGACATGTTTTATATATAATGAGCCAGATTCATAAATGGTAGCGCATAATTTACTGTGTCGATATGGGAAAATATCGTCACGTAACCATGTTACCTCGTTCATAAACGTCTGTTAGCTGAATCTTTTAGTGTTTCCCTTAAAGAGGCGTTACTACAGTATTTCCTTATTTATGGTCAGGGAAATGATTCATAAAACACACTGACACACAAAAGTTAAGATGTGTTCCATTCTGGTCAGAAAAGCGGTATAAAATCTGAAACTTGATTTGTCTCGTGTTAGTGATCAATACATTTGATAGATAAACTCACTCAGCTGATCAGTTTTTAAATGGCGAGTTTTGATACGGTCTCACACGCATTCACATGGTGCTTCACTTATTCATAAAGCCTCATCTGCCACACCGTGCACGTCTCTCTCCCTACACACACACACAACAGAGGTAAATATGCACATTTATCTGTTATCTTAGTGTCAGGCTTTCAAATTGTGGAGTAAATTCATGTTTCTTTGCTGGTTTAACGTGTCCATGTTTCCTTTAAAACCAGATGAATCAGGATAAATGGTGGCTTGTAAATATGAAGCAGCTCATTAACACGCTGATCTTCGGCTTTTACCTGTCACACCTTACATTGACGCTACCTTGATTAACATGAGAGCAGCTTCATGTGTCATTAATCTGCTATTCTGTCCAGCAGCTCTCATGTTGTTCTTGCTGCGTGTTCTCTGTCCTGACCACGTGTTTCCCATTCGCTGCCTGTGACCTGACCTCCAGACCTGCTTCTCATCTGTAATCACTCCTCTGTCTGTGTGTGTGTGTGTCTGTGTATATATATATATATATATATAAATATAGCCCCCATTCCTATGTTCTTTGCCAAATAATCTTGTGTTTCCAGTTTTTGTACCAAGTTGCCATGTTTCTGTTTTTCTGTTTTGTGTTCTGTTTGCCAGTTTTTTCTGCTTTTGTTCCTGTTTTCCCTGCCTGTATTTTTTTCTGGTGTCCTGACCTTTACCTGTTCACCGGTTTTTCTGATTCAGCGCCAGCCTCTTAGACCGTCCTGTTGATTTCCTGTAAGTTTTCTCTGCCTCTCAGCCTGCTCTGTATTTGCCTTTGCATCTTCATTATATTCCAAGTTGCCTGTCTGAGGGCCTGCAGGAGTCCACCCTGAAGCCAAATCCAGACATCTGTGAATGGCCTTCAGGTATCGCAGTGTTTATTTAGAATGATGCTGTGTACTTAGCATGATTTTTTTTATGAATCCCCCATTGTGTTCACTGTGATGGATTATTTATCTCAAGCACATTTCAAGTCTCTACAAGTTGATTTTTATAGAGGACTGGAATGAACTGAAACCAGTAACAGACTGGTTTCAGTTCATTCCAGGTAGGAAAAACAATTCTAAAATTTACCACTCCAGTAGTATATTTTGGGAAATGGTTGGCAGAACTGTAACATGTATGTGGGTTGTATATGTTAGGCTTAAACATACCAAATCGCCAGTATTGTCCTTCAAGAGCTTATCTTTGTTGGGTTACAATTTTACCTCCAAAGCTAATTAGCCTCTATGATGCTAAACTTAAATCCACCACAAGCTAAGAACTCAGCGGAAATGAGTTATTATCTTGTTGTGAGTTCAGGCATAACAAATGTTTATCTGCATCCTGAACAGTCTGTAGAATCAGCGCAGCTAATTTTAACAAGGCTAAAGCTAATTACAAATAATGTGTGGTGCATTGTTCAGTAGCAGTAAAATAAGCTGATATCATGCTTTTATCTAAGATGCCTTTATCTCAGGTTATGCCATGTAAACCTGGCTGAGATCCAGCAGCTTCCAGTTAAACTCAGATAAACTGAGCATGCAGTAATCTGAGCAGGAACACTGGCTTCAATATCATTTCATAATGAAGGAAACATTTCTCCTATTAATTCAAATTGGCTCATTTACAACCCTTTTTTTCTCCTAAAGAGCCTTATTAAACAGATTCCATTTCCTCCTGCATAACAAATAATGATTAACTGTGAGATTCTTCATTATATTTCTGTGACATGAGGGCAGTGAGAGTTGCATTATATTACATAAAGCAGGACGGCAAGAAAACTGTAATTTTTCACCATCAGTAGACTTAATAGTTGAATTTCCTTTATGTGAGCTCCATAATCCATCCAGGAGAAATAAGAAAATAAAGAGGCTACACCTGATAAATAAACTTAATACTCTGCTGGTTCAATTTACGGTAGAGGAAGTATTTTATTGAAGTAAATGCTGCTGTCATAATGTAATATTATTTTGGAGCACTACTTTCATCTAGTTTACATTTGTTTAGCAGGTAAAGTCTTGTATGGCAGCATATTGCTGCTACCGTGACAAAACAAAAAAAAAAAGAGCTGCCCAGTTTCTCATTTTCTTATAACAAGATCCTTTTCACATTTTAACGAGATATCTTCTCATTATAGAGCCATATTTTTCTTATTACACAAAAACCAAACATAAAAAACAAGAAATGTTTGCATTATAATAACATATCAAATTATCGCTGTCAAACAAGAAGCTTTACTTGTTATAACATAAGTTGGTATTTTGTTATAATGAGAAACCTTCATATGCTGTTATAACAAGAAAAAGGCCAAAGACAGAGTCTATATCGGAGAAATTGATGACTTGTTTATATGATTTGATTACATTTTATTTCATGGTGGGAATGAGACACGGTGGAATTCTGCTATTATTGAGAAGGTAATGTCTTCAGAATGCGTGTGTGAAGGCCAGATGTTGGTTCACCGAGAATCCACAGCAGATCCACAGCAGCTCCCCAGAAATTCCCAGCAGATCCACAGTGGATCCCAGCAGATCCACATCACATCCACATCAGATCCTAGCAGATCCACAGGAGATACAAGCAGATCCACACAGATCCCAGCATATCACAGGAGCTCCCAGCAGCATCACAGCAGATCCACAAAAAATCCCAGCAGATCCACATCACATCCACAGCAGATCCACAGCAGATCCACATCACATCCGCTGCAGATCCTAGCAGATCCACATCACATCCACAGCAGATCCTAGCAGATACTAGATCCACAGCAGATCCCAGCAGATCCACATCACATCCACAGCAGATCCTCGCAGATACCAGAAGATCCCAGCAGATCCAAATCATATCCACAGCAGATCCCAGCAGATTCCAGCAGATCCACAGCAGAACCACATCACATCCACTGCAGATCCTAACAGATCCACATCACATCCACAGCAGATCCTAGCAGATACCAGCAGATCCTAGCAGATACCAGAAGATTCCAGCAGATCCAAATCACATCCACAGCATAACCTAGCAGATACCAGCAGATCCACAACAGATCCCAGCAGATCCACATCACATTCACAGCAGAGCCTACCAGATCCACAGAAGATCCATAACAGATCCACAGCAGATACACATCACATCCACTGCAGATCCTAGCAGGTCCACATCACATCCACAGCAGATCCTAGCAGATACCAGCAGATTCCAGCAGATCCACATCACATCCACAGCAGATCCTAGCAGATACCAGCAGATCCTAGCAGATACCAGAAGATTCCAGCAGATCCAAATCACATCCACAGCATAACCTAGCAGATACCAGCAGATCCACAACAGATCCCAGCAGATCCACATCACATTCACAGCAGAGCCTACCAGATCCACAGAAGATCCATAACAGATCCACAGCAGATACACATCACATCCACTGCAGATCCTAGCAGGTCCACATCACATCCACAGCAGATCCTAGCAGATACCAGCAGATTCCAGCAGATCCACATCACATCCACAGCAGATCCTAGCAGATACCAGCAGATCCTAGCAGATACCAGAAGATTCCAGCAGATCCAAATCACATCCACAGCATAACCTAGCAGATCCCAGCAGATCCACAACAGATCCCAGCAGATCCACATCACATTCACAGCAGAGCCTACCAGATCCACAGAAGATCCATAACAGATCCACAGCAGATACACATCACATCCACAGCAGATCCTAGCAGGTCCACATCACATCCACAGCAGATCCTAGCAGATACCAGCAGATTCCAGCAGATCCACATCACATCCACAGCAGATCCTAGCAGATACCAGCAGATCCTAGCAGATACCAGAAGATTCCAGCAGATCCAAATCACATCCACAGCATAACCTAGCAGATCCCAGCAGATCCACAACAGATCCCAGCAGATCCACATCACATTCACAGCAGAGCCTACCAGATCCACAGAAGATCCATAACAGATCCACAGCAGATACACATCACATCCACAGCAGATCCCAGCAGATCCACGGCAGCTGAGTCATGATGGACAGCTTGTGAAACTTCTTCCTTCTACAGACCAACTTATGTTATAACAAGAACAAATTTTTGTTTTAACAAGATAAATTGTATTTTGTTGTAACACAAAATGTTTCTCATTTTAACAAGAAATGCTGTTTTTTGTGTCATAACAACAAAAATAGAAAGTCAGTCAGCTGATTTCTTTGTAAAATGGTCAGAGAAAAGACACTCAAAGGTGAGGCCTGTAGAAAAGCTACGCTAAGAGCTCAAGATGTCTTTAGCCTGTCGTCTGTTTTTTACAAAAACAATGAACTTGTGAACTTTGTAATTTCTGCCGCTGAACCCCCCCCCCCCCCCNAGCTGTTGAAAGTGGCACGGCTGGCTCCGGTGTGGGGGCATGCCAATCTCTGCCAGGTAGAGAGAGAGCTTCATGCTGATGATGAGAGCGGTGGGGGGGGGGCATCATGATACATGTTGTTCCAGGAATCTTAGATGTTTTTTCATCAGAGCTTCATCTAGCCTGACTGAATGGGTCACGATGTGCTTATTTATTTCTCACTTCATAGACTGAAACTGAATTTCAAGGTGAAGTACGGCTCCTCTGACAGCTACTTTAAGAATTCAAGTGTGTGTCGGGATATCTTGACCTACATGGAACAAATCCTCTTTCTGTCTCTAATTACTACTTCTGTAAGATAACCACAGCTTCACATCGGTGCCCTAAACCCAATCAAACAAAAAGCTCATACTTAAATGTCCTGGTATTTGCTGGTGTTTGGTTGAAGCATTCTATTTTAGTAATTTAAAACCACAAAATTAACAGACTGAACCTTTGGTGAAACTTTGGGCTTATAACCAGGATTCCCCTTCCAGCATGAGCTAAGATTTACCAGGTTCTCTGGGAAGCTCAGGTTATGTCACAGTAATCAGGAATCCTGCAGAGAAAGTTTACATTCATGCAAACATGTCTTGTTACACATTTTTAATTTTGCTCTTGTTACATTATCCTTGTTTTTATTTTGTTTTATTTCATCATATACACACACTACAGGCCACCCCAGATTTAGCATGAGCAAACTGTGTAGCAAGGTAATCCCAAAATGATGTGGGAGAAGGCAGACAGCAGAATAGAAGGGTTAGGGTTTGGATGTGACAAATAAAACTTTGAAACAGAAAGAGCCGCGAGCAGCAACATCATTTAACATTCTCTCTTAACATCTGGTTCCTGAAAGCACCATACTGGTGATTTTCCAGGTTTGAGCTCAATAAATACAACCTACAGACACGTTACATTACTGCCAAGATTTTCCAAAACATGGAGCAGTAAATATTCCAATTGTTTTTCCTACTTTCCAGACTGCCATTGGTTTCAGTTCATTCTAGTACGCTATTAAAATCAACTTGAAGAGACTTGAAATGTGACTGAGGTCAGTAGTCCATCACAGCAAACACGAGGTTTATTAAAGCGTTTGTCGAAGTTACTTAATTTAACTGATCCAGCACAGCAACAAGCACGACTCGGCCAGTAGAAGACGACTTTTACCAAGAAATTAAAATGACCATGCCTTCTACAATCGTGCAGGTTAGCAGGCAAAACTTTGAATTTAAAGTTTATCACCTGAACATTTGATTTTGAAAGGTCAGGGGATTTGGCACAATAACACGGAAACTAAAATATGGTTTATGTTTTGGAAAGTCGTTGGTATGTGTATGTGGGTCGTATTTATGAGGACAAAACATGCAAAATCGAAATCGAAATTTGGGCAAGTAATTTTAGCATGGTGGCATCTCCTGCAACCCCTTGGGGGGGAACAATTGTCGCAGTGCTACGATTCCACAAACATTCATCACACAATCCGACGTGCATTAAATTTGATATCCTACAGTTTGATATTAATCTTGACCACTTATTAACTTTTAAGTAGTTTTAAGTACATAAGCTCGCCAAAATCCAAAGTCAATATGGCTACAGCTGACTTACTTGGGTAAGGACAGAATTGGGCAAATAAGCTTTTAAATATAATGATAACTGTAATGATATAAATTGTATAAATATAATGATGTAATAAATATAATGATACAAAATATAATGATATAAATATAATGATTGTTCCACATGGAACAGTCTACAACAGGGCTTGAAACTAACTGATTTAACAACACTTGGGGAATTCAAGTCGATATCAAAAACAAAGGAAGTTGGCACCATTGGTCAGAGTCTTTGTTTTTAGATCTATCAGGATGAACACTCAAGATAACTGTATTTTTGGGAGAAACCCCTTGCTTAGAGTGCTGTCTGTTGCTGAATGTACGGTCTGACTGCTGCATTGTAATTGTGTGTATTTATTGTGGTTTGCTGTTTTTTTTATGCTGCCGTCTTGGCCAGGTGTCTCTTGAAAAATAGATTTTTATCTCAGTGAGATCCACCTGGTAAAATAAAGGTCAAATAAGCAAATAAAAAACAAGATCACAGTTATGACACAGCTTGCAGAAGGCTTTGTTCTTTACCTAGAGTCACATATCTCAGTTTCAGTCACCTATCTTTGTTCTCCGTGCTGTTGCTGCTTGTGAAACAGCTTGTTAGTGCAAGAGTTCCTCATTAAGCCCCCCCATTACAAAAAGTGAGCTGGTTTACCGCTGGCAGCGAGCATCAGTCGCTACTGCATGTCAACAATACAACAGTCGCTCTTTAAACCATTAACCATCATCCAAACTCTGCCATTCAAACCCGGGGCTGCTGAGGGAAATACCAGGCAGAGGTTCAGACAGGAAACGGTATCTCTTTAATGACCCTGTGTCCATTCACCTCTGTGGCCCGGGACGTGTGAGAAACACAGATTCCAGGAGGGATTTCAGAGCTGCTGTGTATAAAGTTTCATAATATATTGTCAGTATGTGAACATGAGGCCCAGCTGTATTGTGCTCTCCATTTATGTAATCCCATCTGTAACATAATAGCTTATACTTAGCCGGGAAAACAAATGCACAGGGTGAGGGGAGCTTAAAAACACTTCATACCACTCGGCTGCATTTGCGCTGTCTGCTGATTGTCATAAAGACAGAGGAGTCATCATTACAGTGTTAAGACTGAAATCTAATCACGGAATATGGTGATGGGAGGCGTCGTTTGACAAAAACAGTCATATCAAGATACAAGCGCTCTCAAACTGGAAAGAGCAAAAACATTTCAAGTTCAGCAACGTGAGCAAAGCAGCAAATGTGAAAATCAAGTCTTCTTTCTGCAAATTTCAGCAGGTGTCTGGCTGATGGATGAAACGGCTCCCACCTGTGCTACCTGAGAGAGCACAGAGGAGACACAAATGATTCATGCTGCCAGACATCCTGTCTTGTTTGATGCAGCACAGACAGCAACGAGAACCACCAGAGACCACAAACCTCCTCTGAGACAATCCACAAGTCTTCTAATGTTTCTAAGCTAACGTTTCAAAATCACACAGCGATTTTTGCAGATCAAAGTAGAATTATTTCATTGCTGGGAAATGTCTTCCTTTGTTTTTGATTTTACGTACTGCTTTCATGTAATTGGCTGCCTATTCCTTTTAGAGGAGCCAATGTGACATCAGCTGCCATAGCGCTCTGTGCATTTTCCAAGGTGTGCAGACACAACGTGCACATTTCAACTCCGAGCAATGCAAAGTATGAGGACATTTAGGTTAAAGTGAGAAGCAGAAACAAGGTACTTTTAAGAAGTAATTTTACCACAAAAGTCATGAGACTCACTGTCATGGCAAAGTGTTTTTGTGATGCTCAGAATGAACAGAGAAAATCACTTCTGCTGCAATTTTAACTGCAGCCACTACAGAAAAATCACAACTGAACCCTGCGCAAAAATCACGGCCACCATCACTATAGGTGCCTATCACTGTGTGTGTATAGATGTTAAGCCAGGTCCAGAGGGTGATGAAAAACTGAAGATGAAATACAAAGAATTGTACAGCTCTGATGGAGGTGTGAGGTCACGGGAAAAACAAAACAAAAAAAAAAAAAAAAAANAAAAAAAAAAAAAAACAATGATGTGATCTGTGCTTGTCACCAATGAGCATGTTTTCCAGTGTTTCAGAATGTTCCTTTAAGGGTGCACCACTCCAGGACCCACAGTTGAAAAACAGACCAATTACATTTTTTCCCCCTTTTTTTCTTCTTTTCTCTTTTTTTTTTCTTTTTACATCTGTCTGCATATATAGTCGTGGTATACGCCATAAAACGGCATAAACCATTTTGTGTATATTTAAATATGCAATTTGATCTTGCAACAGACAGATAATATATAGTGCGTAGGTGAGTGTGAGACCAGTCAGACCAATTATATTCAATTACATAGCAAATAATCTGATGATTATCAAATCATCAGATCAGCACTGATTGGACCCTATTCAGTGTTTCATAAAAAACAGCATCAATCTGAAATATTTAATATAAAGTCAGAGCCTACTCTTACAGAAACCTGAGGGGTGAAGCCTTAACAACGATGCCATAAAGCATGGAGCCGTGAGCGTCTCACTTACAGTCACAGTGGCATTATGGCCGATAGGTCACGTTCTCCTGCGGAAACAGGTGTGCAAAGCCAGCACATGACCAACACTCCAAGGGCCCCTGAGTCGGGGTCAGGTCAGGGGCCTTGACCCAGCTGGCGTCCCTCCAACAGCCAGTGCTGCAGGTCACAGGTCACTTCCACTCTGTGCTGAATGCTCCTGCAGTATCTGCAGGCTGGGAAATGAGAACGCTTTTCCACTTTCTGCTCCACTGAGGAGTAAGTCTAACCCACAGATTTTCCCCTTTCATTTTACACTATTTGAACTCCATCAGTTCTGACACATGAGCCGGTTGGCTCACAACACTGGCTTGATGATTGATTCTCCATTAATGGTTAACATGTTTCCTAGCAAAACCCTTTTTCTGCACGGCTGATAAACTCCACCATTCCACACATGACGCAGCCTGATGCTGCTGGAT
Organism: Lucifuga dentata; assembly: GCA_014773175.1. Classification (NCBI taxonomy): domain Eukaryota; kingdom Metazoa; phylum Chordata; class Actinopteri; order Ophidiiformes; family Bythitidae; genus Lucifuga; species Lucifuga dentata. The sequence goes on from VXCM01005299.1 coordinate 28,945, forward strand.
GTGATGAAGAGCCACTGTGAGGTGTTTTTGTCAGATTTTCATCAGCTTCTCCTTCTTGACTCCTTGTGATTTTTTACCACAGCATCATAAACCTCAAGAGGCAAATTCAGCCAAGAAAGCAGAAATCAGAGCAAGGCTCTGATTTCTGCTTTAACTGGATGCTGGGAAACATCTGATTATGTCATAAAAAGATGGATATGCTGGAGGCAAATATAGGATTTTTACTTTCTATTGTTTTTGAGGATTCTGTAAAACAGAAGCTGCTGCTACAAGTGACAGAAGCAGGCACCTGGTAACATTATCAGGATCCCAGCAGAAGCCCTATGATGTGGTTAGAGGATAAAATGGACAGTAAAGTATCAGAAATACATTTTACTGCAACATAGTAGGACTGCGCCATGTCATATTGTTCATAATATAATACAGGTATATTTTTAATGTGATTAAAAATGTGTCATATCATGATATTGAGGTGTGATGACATGTAGATGAATTTTCACACCATGTGCAACACGAAGAAACAAACTAAAGGCCCTTTTATGCTGAATGTGATTTTAAGCATTTGTGTGTCAATTAAAAACAACATCACAGTCCATGTGCCTACAGAGTGCACATAAAGGCATGCTGAACACCCAGCATGTGCACCTTTACGCATGGACCGTATAATAAAACTACTCAGATATTAATGTGACACACACCGCCATACACTGTTCTGATCGATTGGCTCCCTGAAAGTTGTCCTCTGCCTCCTCAAATGTGAAGCTGCATCTCCAGGATGTGTTCAGACTGTCTCACCGATATCCTGAAATCTAGGCTGAAGCATCATGTGAAGTTTCAGACATGTCAGACTCCCCGTGTTCTTTCCTTCCCTCCAGAATCGGATGAATCCACAAACGTTTTCTCTTTTTTTCTGTCAAAAGGATCAGCGCCAAATCATCACTGGATGACGTTGAATCCATCTTGATGTTCTGTTGTGCTGCCAAACTTTCTTGATGAGCAGTCATAAATTTACGTTGCGACAGGTGTAAAACGGCCTTAAACATGCACAAAAGCAGCAGGTCAGCATCTGATGAATTATTTTCTAAAAAGCAGCTTCCTCTGTTGTTTGAAATGGTTCAGCTACAAGCTGCTAACAGCTAAAGGTGGAAACACAACAAAGTAGCTTCTCCACCTGAAGCAGAAACACCTGGTGAATACCAAGAAAGTCACATGAGGAGAAGAGCCAATCAGNCACCTGAAGCAGAAACACCTGGTGAATACCAAGAAAGTCACATGAGGAGAAGAGCCAATCAGCTGACTTGAGACGCAAAACAAACAGGAAGTGATGCTGATTCAATAAAGCATAGCTGGAGCGTTAGCTAGCTGTACTTCCTGAGAACAAGATAATGGTGGAGTGAAATTAGGGAAGCTGTGACTTTTTGTCAGTGGCGACTTGTACCAATATATGAACAGTGTTAGCTTAGCCGCTATGCTAATTTTAGTTGAGTTCTTGTGGTGGATTTGGACTTCAGCATGTTATTAAGTTTAGCATCATAGAGGCTATTTAGCTCTGGACGGAAAATCATAACCTGCTAAAGATCAGATCTGATCATCAGTCATTTTATTTATGTTTTATAATGACTGAAAACAGCCAGCTCAAATTAATCTGAGTTATTATTTCCAAGCTAAAATATTACAGGATTTACTTATTTCTACTCATTCTGAAGGGAAACGCTGTACTACTTTTACAGTTATCTACTGTATGTTGTATTCAGATTTGTATTGCTTTAACAAAATAAGTATTACCACAACTGCCATGAGGCTATGAAAAATAATTTGGTACAGTAATAAGGACACACTGTTGGAGTTACATGCTATCCTGAAAATAATGTGAACTCTTCATCCAATCAGAGCCGAGCAACTGGCCATGGAATTAAAACAACACTCAATCCTCTGCTTCCTGCTTTTGGAAAGCCAGAAGTGTGTGTGTGTGTGTGTGTGTGTGTGTGTGTGTGTGAGAGAGAGAGAGAGTTATCATTCTCAGTGAAGGCTGACCCACTTAGCTGTGTTGGACTTTCACTTTGCACTTCTGCACACAGCGAAGAGTCAGATCTGTGGCTGTGGAGCCACATGAATATACTGTGAAAAAAATGTGATATTAAGTTCATCATCAGAATATGACTTGCTGCAGATAAATCATCATGCTGGTCAGAAATCTATCTATACATAAACACAGAATGTCCAGGCAATCCCGGAATATGTCTCTTAGAGGTCTCTAAATCTGGTTGCTGTTAATGACATCATTGTGACTCACGTCACTGATATTTTGTAGGATATAAATGTAATAATTTCTTTCCAGAGAAAGAAAGAAACAAACTAACACAATAAGTAAATAAATGTAAATAAAGAAATTAATAAATAAATAATACTATGCCATATACCACCAGCCTGTTCATTAAAGTTCAATTCCACAATAGTTATGAATCATACTTACATCATGTCCATCATACATGAAATGGACAACATTGACTTCACAGGATCACACTTTTACTAAAAGATCAATAAAGCTTTCTCATATCGGTAAACTGGTTAAATCTATCAAGATATCAATATCTTATTAAACTTATACATACAAACTTACACACAGACTCACAGTGAAAAGTGATTTGGCTGCTTGAGAGAAATGACCGATCAATGACCAATCAACGCTTTATTGAAAGGTTATTGATATGCAGCGGTAACAGAAACATCGAGATGTTCTGCTTGTCTTCTGCTTGTCTTAGGTTTCTGACTCTGATAATGCCAGAGAGCATCATTTGCCTAATGATCATGTTTGGCTCTGGGCCACAGAATTATAAATATGTTTACAGCTTGACAGGTTGCCTACTGGATGCATTGCATTTAAGCCCGAGGCTACAGCGTGCAGCTCCACAGTGGAATGACGACAGATTAGAAAGTCTTTCTGTTCCTCTAATGTTCCACATCAGCAGCAGTCAGGATAATGAGTGACTGACTGCTCTGCAGGCCACAGAAAAAGCTGCAAAATTTAACTTTTCAAGGTCAAAACAGCTGGAAATCAGCGACAATGGTGCCATGAATTTCTTTCTACTACTGCACAAGCCATCAGACCAAAGTTTATGAATTCACACTCAGAATTCATACCGTTCATACACTCCACTGAGGGAAAGTTAGGAGTTCATGCCTTGCTCAAGAGCAAGGCAGCAGTCAGGTGAATAACAGTGTTCAAAGCTCAAATATTGTTACTGTGTAGGCTTGGCCTGTTCACTGAATCATCGATTCAAAGAGTCAATTCTTAGTCCATGAATCGGTGATCCGGGTCACAGCCGTAACTGAACCACACACTTCCGGTTCATTCTGGTCCTTGATATAAATGCATGAGACTCAATATATTTATGTACTTTTTCTTTCACAACATCCCGTCTTCGAGATTAAACAACGCATTCTAACTCCAACCATAAAACTAATGTCTGTTTGGCTCAGGAATCTAGTTTGTGTGGCACAAACACTGATTAACATTTGATGTAGTGTAGATGAGTGTCCACTAGGGGGAGCAGCTCACACTCACAGACAGGCTCATTAGAGACTCAGACACAGAGGGCAGAGCTGAGATCCACGAGAACTGAGAGACAGCCAAGATGAATCAGTGATTCGGTTCGGACATGAACCGGTCTTTGTTTTAGGATGATTGGACTGATCCGATTCTTGTAAATGAATCGAAGTTTCCATGTCTTATTACGGTGCATCAAACAGCAAAATATGTTTTCCACCTCACACAGCAGACTGTTCACACAACTTCTTTCTGTCAAATGCTCAATGCAGACGTGTGCTTAGATCTTCGTTGCTCGGTAACGATAAGTGATGAAGTTTCACTGTGTTGCAGGTTTCTTATCACGCTGCTTACACACTTCAGGCTCTGTGCTGTGCTTAGCAACAAAGAACAGAGCAAAACACATCATCAAGCACCTAAATTGCAGATATATTTGACATAAAAATGAGGAAATTAGTTGGCTCACACAGTGAACAGTAAGGCAAATAAATACTGACAGCAGCATCACAACAACAAGGGAAAAGACCCTGAGACGACGTCTGCTGAAGCATTTTGAGCTCCTGCTGCCGGGGAAGTCGTCTGTGACGGGTCAGGAACTACTGGATGGAGCTCTGAACATCTCTCTGTGTTGGTGAAATGATGCGGCTGTCACAGCGTGCACGTCACAGGCAAACAACCATGTAGTTTCTGAGCTGGTAAAGTCCATCCTAGTTTGTGTCTGAGTTTGTGGTTCAATAGTTATGAATTGAACAGGTAAAGTCACCTGAAAGTAATCAGATGCAGGTGGAGTTTATTTTTCAGTTTACAGTGTTTGTAAGGCACTACAGCTGTGTGTGTGTGTGCAGATGAAGCCATGAGGTCCCGTCACTCCTCCATCTTAAGAGGTCTTGTTGTTTTGGTGAAAGCCTGTTTAATCCACACACACTTTGTGTCGCTTTGCATTTCTTTCCCACAGGTACTGCACCAGTCTGTGCACGCCCTCCTTATCCTCCCTCCTTATCTCCTCCAGCAGCCCCCCTCCACCATCCCCCATCCCCCATCCCCCTCCATGGATTTCTACTTATCTCTTCACTAAGCAGGACCACCGAGAGTGAGAGAGAGAGAGAGAATGCTTTACACAAAATGCTTCCTGCAAAACATAGCAACAACTAGAAAGACAAATACTATCCACATTTGTCAAATATATCTAATCATTATATGGTTACCATTATGTTTTGTACATACATTTAGTTTTTAATATTTCCTGTATACAAACTGACGTTTCTGACCTGACCTGATGGAAAGATTTAAGAATAGAAGAATTAAATACCATAAATGCTCTAATAATGGCCGGGGCCTTTCTGTCCCTCAACTGCAGAGAGAAGCAGGCCTTTATTAGAGGCCTTTATTTCTAATTTTAAGCGATATAATCTCCATGCTTCTCACCAAAGTTTCCTGCAGTTTTCCATTAAAACAGTCTGGGAAGGATGAGTGCCGTGCTGGAAGTAAGGAGCATCCCTGTAACGGCTGTTTATGGACGTGTGGCGTGAAGCGAAACCGAAACTAGAGCCTCGAAACGGCTTTCAGCGTGTCGATGGACCCATAACTGCATAAAAACCACTGCACATGTCAGTGTGAACACGCCTCCAGGCAGCTTTCATAATGGTTCATTTTCATCCACTCTACTTGGTTGGTGATGACAGCAGAGCGTCACTCGCTCCTCGCTGGGGTCGGGCTCCACGTTTACGGCTTTGTTTCACGTTGAGCCTTCAGACTGAAGGACGACGGCTGGAGAGGAGTTTAAAGGTTTGGTGTTTCAGACATGGCTGCTGTCATCTGGTGGCAGCAGCAGATTACATAATATTAACCTGACACCAAACCCACCTTTATCTCTGCCTGCTGACTCCGCCCCCTGGCTATAATTAGATATCAGCCATTATTTGAATACTGGTTTTTATTAGAGCATTTACAGTACTTCTAACAGTGGAAACTTGGTGAAGAAAAGACAATGTGTTATTACCTAGCATGAGTAATGTAGAAAATAGACCTAAATGTTTAAATTACAGCCTTTACATGGGAATAAATCATTCATTTACATGTTTACACATTTCTGTTAAAGGCAAACTAATCCTAATTAACAGCAATTACATTTACATTCGGGCTGCGTTCCATTTGGAAAGGAACTTTCCAATGACGCCGCCTCATTTTTCACTGCTTGCTGCAGCATCTCTGCAGGTTAAAGGTGCAGCTTCATAAACTTGCTCGCTGTGTGCAGTTACAGCACGAAGCACCGTTCATCATTCATCTTTCATTACGTGTCGTTTAACGCTGCTAATCCAGCTCGGTCCTGTGCTGCCCACTCGCCTCCTCGCTTCCTGTCTCTGTGCTCTGGACTGCTCAGTTCTCTCTGGCCTTTGGAGAGTTTTAGCCAGTTAAATAGCCAAAGGGATGAATAGCTTCCATGCAAGAAATGAGAGTGCTAAGGCACTAAAACGAGAATAATGAAACTAATTAGCCTTATCCAGTCCCAGGGCAGCAGGATGGACAAGTGGTTAGCAAAGTCATCCTGGGTTCAAGGCAGCATTTGCCAAACTATCCTTTAGCAAAATATTCCACCTACTTGACTTTCAGCATCTGAGGCAGCAAAACCCTGCAGTCCAATAGAGTACTCCCAAAAAGACTGTTTATGCCTTGTGCAGATACTAAAACACATAACAAATCATTGCATAATGGTTAGTATGACAATTGTTTTTAATTTTTTTTATTTTTTGCAGGACATGTAAATTTTTTGTTTGACAATAAGAGGAAGAATTTTAGCCTGTGGACATATCAGAGACTTAAAGTACTATTTTATTACCCATTTTGCATGTTTGAGCTTAATATATTCAGTTTTCATACACGTAATGTTACTGACAATCATTTCCCAAAGCATACTTCTGGAATTTAAAAATGTTTTTCCTACCTTCCAGACCTCCATTGCTTTCAGTTCGTTCTGCAATTAAAATCAACTTGTTGATACTTGAAACGTTCTTGGGATAGGTAATCCATCATCACCAACAAGACGTGTATTCAGGTTTTTTTTTAGAAGTTATGTAATTTTAGCGTTTAAGCTCAATAAAAAGCGTGGAGTGAATGTATGCCTCCACCAGGGAATATAGTCCCAAAAGAAGACCTGCGTTTATGGAAAAATTTAAAGGACCGTGACTTCATAAGGCTGTGTAACTATTAGCAGGAGAAACATGGATTTTTAAGGTGGGTGTATCACTTGAATATTTGATTTTGAAAGATTAAGAGATTTAGCAAAATATCAGGAAAGCTGAAATACGGTTTTATCCTTTGGGAAATGATTGTCAGTAACGTAACATGTATGAAAACTGAATATATTAGGCTCTAACGTGCAAAATGGGTGGTATGGTCCTTTATTGCACCAATTTAAAACAGATTTGTTTCCATCCTGACCATCGGAGGAAAAGCCTGAATTAGTGGCTGTTGCATGTTTCTGTCCTGTTTATGACGTTTGACTCCATTAATATGCAGCCTGTCCTCCAGCTGGATCCTGATCTGAATCTGACCCAGACTGCTACCATCAATAATCTATTGTCATCAATATGAAAGATTTTTTCACTGTTTACTTTTGACGAGATTAATAAAAATACTGCAAAATCAAATCAAAATCAGTTCAGAACTTTCTGAGTAATCCTGATAACAAACAGATGTGGTGATAATGAGTAGAAAAACCAAATGCCAGACATTTTGATTTGTGCACCAATGATCCAGAAACAAATGATTACCAGCAGGATAATCACAAACATGCAGATGGACGGATCTTCACAACAAAATCTACTCTTACAAATTACAACAATTACAACCTTGGAGTTTTGCTTTCAGTGGGAGGAGTCACATCTGGATAATTGAACAACTGCTGCTCATAATGATATTGTAAATCTTCTTATTTCACTGTGAGTGTTGTAAACGTCTCATTTAGCCAACATGCTACTGCCAGCAGTGAACTTCAGTTTCATATCTAACAACAATATTCTGCTGGCTGCTCATAGACGCGTCTGGAGTTCAGTAAGCAGTGAAATAACAGAGTTTTATTTGAGTCACAGGAAGCTCAGTCTGCTGGCTGCATTAGGTCAGTGAGGTAACAGGAAGTTGATCTCAGAGACTCGCAATCAGTCAAGGACATAAGGCCGATTCATAAAAAAATCACACTAAGTATGCAGCATCATGCTAAATAAGCAGCGTGATAACTGAAGCTCATTCATAAAACTTGTCTCATGTTAATCACAGCACCCTGTCACATTAAGCTAGCATTGTTGTCAGGTGTGTCTCAGGTAAAAACCGACAAAACTCAGCGTGTTAATGAGCTGCTTCATATTTACGAGACCTGATTTATCCTGATTCATCTGGTTTTAAAGCAACATTGATGCTTTTGACATTGACATTTTAAAAGACTGACACTAAAATAACGGGTAAACGAAAAATTAACCTGCGTAGTGATCGCACTGCCTGTGTGTGTGTGTGTGTGTGTGTGTGTGTGTGTGTGTGTGTGTGTGTGTGTGAGGAAGACAGACACGCACAGCATAGCAGATGAAGTTTAATGAATAAGCTCAGCACCATGAGAACGTGTGAGATCAGATCAAAACTCACCCTGTAAAAACTGATCAGCTGAGTGAGTTTATCTATCAAAGTTATTGATCACTAACACATGTGAGGTAAATACAGTTTTAAACATTGTCCAGATTTCATACTGATAAAAATTATGACCAGAATGAAACACGTCTTTGTTTTAGTATGGCAGTGTGTTTTATGAATCACTTCCTGATATGTAAATATGTAGTAACGCCTCTTTCCAGGAAAACACTAAAAGATGCCGGTAACAGACGTTTATGAATAAGGGAATGTGACTATGTAAAGATATTTGCCTGTATCAACACGGTAAACAACGCAAGATCATTTGTGAATCTGGCCGTTAAGTCCACGTCGCTATGGAGACGATGAGGTAGTCAGTCTTCAGGGCACCATTTTGTCTGCAGAATTCTTTTCTCTAAGCAAACGATGCTAAAAAGCTGCTAAAAAGACTAAAAAGTTTGATTTAAAGCTCTGACTGACAGAAAGTAATTATCCTTATTCAAGTACTTTGCATTTTCAAGTACTTGTACTTTAGCTGAGCTTTTCCCATGTTTAAAAGCTTTATGCTTTTCTGATGGCTGCAGCTACTTTACAGATTCACATTTCACATTCACTCATTTTTTTTCCCTTTCCTTTTCTTTTGTCCTCATTTCTTTTTTCACTGTGATCTTTTCTTCCTTTCCTGCCCTCTTTCCATCCTTCTGTCCTTCCTGTCCTTCTTCAACTAATCTGGAAATATGGAATTCTCCAAAACTGAAGTTTCATTCATTTTCATGTATGTTAGGATTTCGACGGTAATCCAGAAATAAATTGATTTTTTTTTCTCATGTCATGTAAATCAGCATAAAAGTAACAGAGTCAGATTATATAATTGAGCATGTAAACGCTCCACCACTTTACAGCATGTGTATATTCTGCACGTTTCCTGCCAGCTGTTCTTCTTCTCTGATAATCTGATTAAGCAGCGAGTCACGTTTGCTCAGCAAATGACTGAATCCTGCTAATTCCACCTGTCGGTACGACTTAGGCTTCCTACCGTGTAATTTTGAGCTGTTCCTGATGAAAGACAATGATCAGAAGAGAAACATGAAGAAATCCCTGGTCCTGTAGATCCAAAATGGTGGTCCAACATCGTATTATGTGTCACATTAGCAGACAGCAGATTTAGCGATCCTACAACCAAAGACAGCCTGTGACAAAATTCTGAAGCATCAGAAAACTAGGAGTAAAATCTCAGAGTGACTGCTGCTAAACTCACAGCTACAAACCAACCAACAGCAAAGCAGCACGAAACGTCACAGGATGTTACTGAGGCTCAAACATTATAGTAACCATGACAACTCTCCATGTTTCTGCTGTATTTAAAGTTTACAGGTGTGACAAATTCACAGATTCTCAAAAAATGGCTCTCTTCCTCTTACTCTAATCCTCTGCTCTTCTCCTCCAGCCTGGTGTTGGAGTTTGTTAGTGAGTCAGTTTTGTCAGTCATCTCAAACCAACTAAAGGTTTAGTTGTAGATAAATGGTACAGGCTGATGCTTCAGCTGGTTTAAAGGGCGATTCAGTCCTTTAAACCAGCTGATACCATGCTGCTACGTATGAGAGCTCAGTTGATCTGATGTTAGACTGCCAGAGAGAGAGAGAGAGAGAGAGAGAGAGACAGAGAGAGAAAGAGAGGGAAGGAGGGAGGGAGAANCAGAGAGAGAGAGAGAGAGAGAGAGAGAGACAGAGAGAGAGAAAGAGAGGGAAGGAGGGAGGGAGAATCTTCCTGATTTTCATCCTGAATAATAAAATGAATTGAGTTCATGAAATGTAGCAGAAATGAGAAACACCTGCTGCAGGTAAAGAATCATATCCTGCTGCTGCAGCAGCACAAACTAACCCTTATCAATACGTCTAACACCAGGAAACTATTCTGAGCTGTATTCATTAAATGTGTGTGTGTGTGTGTGAGAGAGAGAAAGCACAGCGCTCTATAAAGAGGGCAGCAAAAACCCTTCAACGGAGAAAAAAACAGGGATAAAGGAATCCCATACTGCTCTTGCCTGCGTAGTTTTCTCTTGTACGTTGTAGTTGTGTGTTTCACCATCTGAGAGGAATCAAACCTGACCTCATACAGTCTGACGCAGATACTTTTCTGTGTGTGTATTCACAGGTGAAAACTTTGGCCTGACGGCTAATAAGTTAACTTTTCCTCATAAAGTTGTGAACTTGATGGAATATTTTTCCTACTGTGGCTGCTGCTTTTAAAGGATGTGAGGACTTTGCTGCTGATGGTGTGACAAAGTGGCTTTTTACACTCAGTGGTCTCCCATCATAATCTGTTATCCACCACAGCGTGCACACACACACACACACACAGACATGTATTCTGCAGGAGCGTGCACAGAGCTGCAGGACGGTGATGGAAAAAGCAAAAGGTCAGGTTGAAATCAGCTGTTAGCTGACACGCAGGAAGAGAGACAGTGAGTCAGGACAGCATCAGGACAGAAGTCCACGCTGATGCTGATTCAGCAGCTCCACTGGTGACAGCATCATCTCTGCCTCTTACTCTCACCAGTGTCAGAATCAGCCAACACAGAAAAGGCCTGATGTTTTCTGAGGATCTGCATCTATGCAAGAGAAAAACCTCTCACATCAGCTCCTGCTGCATCCCTGCCGCTCCACTTCATGACTAATGCTGCACTCTCATTACCATCCAGAGTCCTGCTGAAGACTCTTCCTCATCATCATCATCCTCTCTCTCATCTCTCAGCTCTGCCTTTTCTCTGTATGTTGCCATTTCTCTCTCTCTCTCTCTCTCTCTCTCTCTCTCTCACACATACACACACACACACACACACAGGCTAGAGGTGTCGCAATATACCGGTATTGACGACAACAGTGATATTTTTAAAAATTAAATATTGATATCATGTTAATAATACACATGATAATATCGTGTAAATAATCCAGCACCTCTTAAATCATTTCTGTTTCTTTCCAACCCCC
>VXCM01005299.1:45832-59901 GCA_014773175.1 Lucifuga dentata
AGTATCAACAAGTTGATTTTAATAGCAGAATGAACTGAAACCAATGGAGGTCTGGAAGGTAGGAAAAACATTTTTAATTCACTGTTCCAGTAGTATGCTTTGGGAAATGATTGTCAGTGACGTTATGTGTATGAAAACTGAATATATTAAGCTCAAACATGCAAAATGGATGGTATGGTCCTTTAAAGGAATAGAGTTCTTGAAAAGATGGGGGAAGGATTCTGTTTAATGACCCATAAACAAATAAACAGATCTGAAGGTGATTAACTTATCAGCTGACATCATCACATCAAGCCACCAGCAGAATAATCACGCCTCTGTTTCTCTGGGTTATGTTGTTTCCCATAGCAACAGATACAAACCTGATTTGACCGTCAGTTTCAGAGCAGCATCGTTAATGTTGCTCTTTATAAAATGAAAGCATCTATAAGATACTGAGTTATTTGATTCGAATGTTAATAATTCTGTGATGCTCCGTCTGTGTGGAAGAATCCTGCTGAGACACGACTGGAGTGCTGACCAGTGCAGCAGCTGAAGGAGGACAAGGTTGAGTGGATAACAGGTATTTGAGGGGCTTTTGGATTCTTCGGGGGTGAAGAATCCAAAAAAAATCAGAGGTCAGGGCGCCGGGCTTTACACTTCCGCCCCGCTGCAATGTGTGTGACCCAAACAGCTGGCTGGCAGGAAGCACATTCTTGTACTAATGAAGGCAACAAAGTGCTTCGCCCTCTGCCTGCTCTGGCATGAGGCGTACTCGCCCCGCACGCCGGGCGGCCATCAGCTTGAGCAGCACTTGGCTGAAAGTGGAAAAATTCCTCTTCTTCAGAATGACATGAGCCGATTCAAACTCTGCTAGACCCTCCGGTGTCTCCATCTTTACAATATCTGCTTTTTCAGCCAAGCATTCTCATTCTTCAAACATACAGTACAGGAATATTCATCATAAATCAGTTTTTAAAGGTACCAGTCATTTTGCATGTTTGAGCCTAACATATTCAATTTTCATACATGCGTTACTGACAACCATTTTGGATTTGGATAAAACTGTATTTCAGCTTTTGTTTGCAAAATCTCTTAATCCTTCAAAATTAAATATTCAAGCGATACACCTACCTTAAAAATCCATGTTTCTCCTGCTAATAGTTACACAGCCTTATGAAGTCACAGTCCTTTAAATTTTTCCATAAACACAGGTCTTCTTTTGGGACTATATTCCCCGGTGGAGGCATACATTCACTCCACGCCTTTTATTGAGCTTAAACACTAAAATTACATAACTTCTAAAAAAAACCTGAATACACGTCTTGTTGGTGATGATGGATTACCTATCCCAAGAACATTTCAGGTATCAGCAGTAATTTTAATAGCAGAATGAACTGAAACCAATGGAGGTCTGGAAGGTAGGAAAAACATTTTTAATTCACCATTCCAGTAGCATGCTTTGGGAAATGATTGTCAGGAACGAAACATGTATGAAAACTGAATATATTAGGCTCAAACATGCAAAATGGATGGTATGGTCCTTTAATCTATTTTAAACTCTAGCAGAGATAAAACATGTCATTCGATGAAAAGGTGCATCTATAAAAACCAGGGAGCGGAATTTATAATAAATCACGATAATTATGATGTCACAGTAAATACGCATGATGATAGTTTAAGTTCATTCATAAGGCTTCTGTTACATTAATCAGCTCGTTGTCGTCGCATTACTGACACGTTGCTGTCACAGGTGCATCCATCTTCTATTCAGCTATATGCTTCTATTCAGGTTGCAGAGCGACTGGGAGGAGCAGCATGTTTTAGCCCTGCGACAAGGCCCAGACACGTCTTCATACAGCTGCATGCAGCAGAATCAGGCTAGGGTGTCTGGCTATTTGGATGGACGCCGGTTTAGGTCATCTTTTCTCTATTTTATGTCTTATACTTTGTTACAATTTGTCTGTTTTCACTGTACTTTAATGTGCATTTCTTGTATCAAAAGTGCTTCAAAGTTGACTGATTCATTGAACTCACAAACATTAGGGCCCCATTTACATTTTGCATCAAAGTAAAATCTGTAAGTCTGGACACCTTAGGCTGGATTTGCACGACCACGCACATGACCTGATTCCCAGTTTTTGCTCACGTGACACATATCAGACACACTTCCTGAAGATGTAAATGGTCAAAAGCCACATGAAATCAGATATTCTCAGATAGGCCACTTGCATATGTGGGAATAAATCAGATACGTATCAGATATCCACCAATGTGACTGCTGCCTAAATCCATAGATCAGACTTTCCTTCCCATTCCGACTCCTACGTAACATTCTGCTTTATCTGCATATGATGATGTCAGCATCATATGATGACACTCTCTGTAAACAGAAATGGAGGACATACTATATATATCAGACAAGCTGATGTGTGTTTATGTCAAATAGATGTGTTAGTGTGTGATAACAGGCTCCTGTTACAGCAGCAAANATGTGTGTTTATGTCAAATAGATGTGTTAGTGTGTGATAACAGGCTCCTGTTACAGCAGCAAAAGTTCCCCTTCTCCTCCGTGATCACCAGATGAAACTACATGTCCCAGTGGGAGAGATAAACGCTCACACAACATATCAGATGTCTCTCTCTGCATGTGAAAGTTTCTAACCTGCTGATCAGATTTTTAAAGAGTTCTCTCATCCATTGAAACATTTTTTTTTTTTTTTTTTTTACATCTGTCTCAGAAATGAGTGAATGCACAGCTGCATCCAGGCTGCTACAGGTAAAAACCATGTAAATACAGGTATCAGATATGAGTTGCTTATAAAAGAAAATGTAAATACTGAACAAAAAATCGGATATATGCAAATGATCAGAATTGAGCATCAAGGCTTGTGGTGTAAATCCAGCCTGTATCTGAATAAAGACATCCAGTTTGAGACTTGCATTTACACCTTTCCAGACCACATCCAATGATCAGGCAGGTCAGACTGCATTCTGACAGCAATATATGCTGCACACATTCACACTTATCTACATACAGATCACAATATAACACAGGGTGCATGGAGTCCAGGTTTGAGTTTGACCAATGATTTTTACTTTGTATTGTATTAATCAGTCATAAGCCTGACTCAACCAAAGCAACCTTGATTCAAAAGAACCATGGTCTTGTGGGAGGGGAGCTAGTCATCCTGCCCTGGAAAGATGTTTATACCCACTCCACACATACACACACGCGCACACACACAGGGTAGCCATCAGTTTGAGGAATGCTGAGCAGACAGGTGGAAGGTAATTCCTATTATTCACAACGATGTGAACTGGGTTCTCCGTCTGCACAGGCCTCATGCCGAGTCGCTTCACTTGAAGTGGTTTGTGCTCGCTGGCAGCTAATGAGCCTTCCTGCTGGTCCAGAGTCACGCAGCAAGATCACACAGTGGTATTTATTAAGCAGTCATGTTACTGCAGCTGCATGAATAAAATGTCTAAATTCTAATAAAGCAACCACTGTGCTGAAAGATTTCACAGATGATGCAGCAGACAGGAGACTCCGACGCCGACAGACAATCAAAGAATATGATAAAAGCAGTCTGTCAAAATGGAAAAGGACATTATTGAAATGACTGCTTATTAATTTCTGTGATTTTGCTGCAGGCCATTAACATCACATTGCATATTCCTTATCTGACCTCCTTCCAAAGCAAACTTTTCTAAAGTTTTGAGATTTTTTTTTTTTTTTTTTTTTTTTACCTTGCACTGGTTTCCATTATTTCACTGTGTAAATCCATCACAGAGAATATTTGGTCAAAGTTTCGTTAACGTCACTTTCTGGTGCAAAAAGGTCACTGTTGGTGTGAAAAAGGAAACTTCATCTGATTTCAAAGCTGGTTGCTCACCAGACAACTTTTTAATGAAAGAAATTATCGTCCCTTTTAAATGATCCATGTCTGCCTATTGTTTGTTTCTATAAAGATCTTGAATGCGACACTATTCAGCAGTTGACACATGTAATCTGTCAGGGAACAAAACTGCACCATAACTTTGTTCACTATGGTGGATTACTGACCTCAATCAGATTTAATGCCTCCTGCAAACAGTACAATAACAGTAATATAAGTTAACTGCATGTCACAATGTGAACATGGTATAACAAAGTCATAATTTGTTCCAGACTTATGATATCAAATTTGATTCTTGTCAGATTTTGTGATGAACGCTTTATGAATCACTTCAACAATAAGGCTGGATTTCGATTCTGACCTCCCAATGCCTGGGTGCTCTGATGCTCTTTGACCTCCACATGTAGCTTTGTGTAGCTGTCTCACTAACATGTTGTCGTGTGTCTCAGCGTTCCATGATTCCAGAATTTGGAGCGTGTTCCTAAATCCCTCGTTGCCATATAAAATAGTAAGGACTAGCTTATTTTTTTGGCTGGAGGTGAGGCAGATGCAGCTTGCAGGTCGATGCATTTTCTGTCATCTGTCTTCATTCAGGTGTCATGCTGCAGACTTCACGGCGGCGGTGTGATGCCTCCTCAAGCGGCTCCACGAGTTCATCATGTTGCCACAAAATTTGACTTCTGAGTTACCATAAATGCTGTATTAGTGGGCGGGGGGCTTTTATTTACCTCAACTTCAGAGAGAACCTGGCCAGTATAGGAGACAGGCTTTTATAAGAGACAGGCTTTTATTTCTAATTTTGCTGATGGACAAATCCATAGAAACATATAAAAACACACTGCTGCAAGGAGAAGACGTCAGTGTGAACATGTGAACATGCCTCCAGGCAGCTTTTAGAAAGGCTCACTTTTCCTGGTTGGTGGTGACATCAGGCTCCATGTTTCCGGTTTTGTTTCACGTTGAGCTGGTCGTGCCTTCTGGCTGGAGGGACGACGGCTGGAGAGGTTTTTAAGTGGTTTGGTATCAAACATGGCTGCTGTTGTCTGAGGTCTGTACCACGAAGCACGGTCAACAGATCCAGGGTTTCTTTGCCTTAGCTGCTCTACAAAGCCTAAAACTCCAGTCAGAGATAACGGGTACCACGACGCTGGTTATCAACCATCTTTGTCAACCCAGGCTTTCCTCATCAAGCTCTGTGCACGTTCCCATAAAGGGGTGTGTTGGCCTCATTTACCTCTACTACCGGACAAAATGGACCAATCAGAGCTGTTTATTTCAGTCAGGAGGAGCAAAGTTATCATGCAGCGTTATGAAGATTTCAAACACATCATAACTGCTAAAAGCAACACGTTGCTGCAAATAAGGCTAGGGAGGAATTCTGCAGAAAGTTGCTGATAGTTTATACGTAAGTTTTATGTAATTTACCACTCAATGCATCTCAATGCCACCGTTTATTCCTAACGTGATGCTGCACATTCTACAGCTCTGACACTTTAAACTTCATGCAGCAGATTTAAATATTATAGTCAAGAACTGCATTTAGGTCTGACACTGTCCATGTAGGATACATGGACAGTGTCACTAGTCACTAGTTTTTGACCAAATCAAAGTGAAATTAATTTTATTAGTTTGTCGACTAATCCATTTTTAATNCTAGTTTTTGACCAAATCAAAGTGAAATTAATTTTATTAGTTTGTCGACTAATCCATTTTTAATCGATGTTCTATTAGCTGTATACTGTATATTAATGTAGGCTAAAATCATACTGATTGATAATATAGTATAATATTAATGTAAATGTCATACTGATTCATAATATAGTACAGTATTAATGTAAACATCATAGTGATTCATAATATAGTGAACTATTAATGTATGTTACCTGCGATTTTATAGAAGACTTCTTTTATAGCNTGATTCATAATATAGTGAACTATTAATGTATGTTACCTGCGATTTTATAGAAGACTTCTTTTATAGCGAGTGTGGGCAAATGGCCATGAACATCACAAACATATGAGCTACAGATTCTCAGCTGAGGGAATACGTTATGCAAACTTGTTGAGCTGGACCAGACCGGAGCCGTACACTTACAGTAGCGCAAACTTTATGCATCACGTTGCGTTTTCTATCTATCTATCTATCTATCTATCTATCTATCTATCTATCTATCTATCTATCTATCTATCTATAGTTTATACAGTTCACACTACTAAGTGCAAGGCTCCGTTCCGGTCCAGCTCAACAAATTTGCATAACGTATTCCCTCAGCTGAGAATCTGTAGTTCTCATAGAGAACATCGTCATAAAAAGCCAACAGATCTATTCTGTCTCTAAACTCTCTCTCTGAAGAGAACCTCGCACAATTCCAGCACCCAAATCAATGGGATCTGGAAAGAATGGTGACACCATTTCCAAAAGAGTTGATTGGAAGAGTGGCGCTTTTTAGTCAATTTCAAGCTGAAACTCTGAACATAACGTAATCCCGACCAGGTTATGTCTGCAGCATGAGTTGCCATGGTGATCCAGCCAGGTTAAAAGAGAGCCACCTCTGTGATACTGAAAACCCTGACTTTAGGCTCAATTTACCTCACTAACACACTAATCTCACTTCGTGGTACAGCCCTCAGGTGGCAGCAGCAGATTAACTCATAGTTTCCTGTATATCCAGTAAAAGACAAACACCAAACCCGCCTTTATATGAGACCAGCTTTTATTTCCTCCTGCTGACTCCGCCCCCCGCTATTATGTGAATACTGGCTTTTAATAGAGGATTTACGGTACATATTTTGCAAATCTTCTTACTTTTGGTGGCTCCTTTGTGTTCTTTTGCTTTTGAAAACCAAAATGAGTCCAAACATCTGACCTAAAGGTGCCGGAGTCACAGACGCCATGTTGTTTGTAATACAAGCTTGGTGTTCTATGTTTTCCGTACTACAGTAGGCATGCTACATCACGCTACGTCACACGGAACTTATGCTACTAGTATTACTTATGCTAAGCTTTACTTACGCTACTCAAGTTACTTATGCATTAGTGTTACTTATGCTACTAGCGTTACTTATGCTACTAACATTAGTTATGCTACTAGCATTCAATTAAAAATTAGACTATTTAAAAGATCAATTTTTCATGTTTTAAATTGGTATTGGAATCATTTCGATGTGAATTGCAATTCATTGAAAAAAATCTATTTTCCCCACCTCTATACAACAAGCAGCTTCAACTCGTCATCAGTCTGGTTGGTTTATTGATTTGGATCAGTGGTCAAATTGTGAGATTTTGCCCCTAAATTGTACAGTCTGAGATTGATGTACACGTCTCATCCGGTGATCGAGGACAACTGCTTCAGATTGATGATGAACATTTTCATCATATTTCCCCTATGATGATCCCATCTCCTTTGGTGTGTGATACACCAATATTTCACATCTGTAGTAATGTTCAGCCTCTGAAGCAGATTCTTTTTTAGTCCCTGTTCTGACCTGTGTTTTTATGGAGAACATTACATTTAGTGACTAAATGTGTTAAATTTAATTGTACAAGTGTCTTCTTCAGATTTCTTAATTTTCATGGTTCTGAGATGTTAACATGTGACGTACATAAAGTTTAATGAGGTCTGTGTGAAGAGTAAGAAATCAAATCAACTTCTGGTATCTTTGGAAAATGGGCAGAAGAAGTTAACAGGCTGAGAAAAATGTTATTTAAAGTTATTTGAGATTTTGATGCTCTCTCTCTCTCTCTCTCTCTCTCTCTAATCTANATTTTGATGCTCTCTCTCTCTCTCTCTCTCTCTCTCTCTAATCTAACCTCTAATTACCTAATGACCAGTGCAGGAGAGAAAAAGTGGCCTGCAGCACCTCAGAGAAGCAGCTTTGAGGTCGGAGGATTGTGTCATACCTCAAAGCGCTGAGAGCTGACTTTCTTCCCCTTCTTCATCCAGGTGATGCGAGGTTTGGGTTCACCCACCGCCTGGCATACGAACGACGCCACTCCTCCTGAAATCCCTGTCTGGTCGTCAGGGGACTTGATGAAGCTAGGCATGCCTTAGGGAGAGAGACAGAGAGAGAGAGAGAGAGAGAGAGAGAGAGAGAGAGAGAGAGAGGATAACAATATGAGATAAAGAGCACTGACAGAGAAACAGCTGTGGGCAGGTTACAGGGATTTTACATCTCATATCTCATCTCATCTACTTTAAGTCTTGCAATAACAATACGCTCTTTCAGAAGCTTCTCATGCCTGTAGCCACATCTAATGAGAACCAGCGCCAGCAAAAACACACCTCTTATCACAACCTGCATCTGTCAGTCCAATTAATCATGACAGGCAGCAGGCAGATTTAACTAGGCAGATATAAGCATTACAGGAAAAACCTACTTTTACTCATGAATAAATATGTAGTGTATCTTAAATCCAGCACTCAGTTTCTGAAGCTTTGCACATTCTGAAAATTGGATTAATCCATTGAATATGTCAGTCATGTAAATGTGAAGCTCAGTCCAGATATGACTTCTGATCAGATGTGGATCAGCTCTGACCAGCTTTGCTGCAGAACCTTCAAAGGTGATCACATCTTAAAATGTTAGGCTTGACAACTCTGACTGTGCTGCTACTTCATTTCTGTAGTTGTTTTAAGATATAATCCATCCATCCATCCGTCCGTCTGTCCATCCATCCATCCATCCATCCGTCTGCCCATCCATCCATCCTTCCGTCCATCCGTCCGTCCATCCATCCGTCCATCCATCCATCCATCCATCCATCCATCCATCCATCCATCCATCCATCCATCCAGCCATCCAGCCATCCATCCATCTGTTCTTCCATCCATCCATCCTATTTAGGGTCGTGGGGGCTGGAGCCTATCCCAGCAGTCATTGGGTGCACCCTGAACAGGCCGTCAGTCTATCACAGGGCTAACACACACACACACACACACACACACACACACACACACACACACACACACACACAGCCTGCTGTCCTTCACAGACAGCTCAGTACCTAGACAAATAAGTGAATGTTCCATGGAGGATCTCCTTGAGCAACAAAAACATAAAAGTCAGAATGTTCCACCTGAAAAGTGCCAGAAAAAGAGCTGTAATGCTGACATTTGGTTTTTGAGGTAGAAGTGCTTTTTGACAGAGGTGACCTCTTCTGTTTGTAAGCTCACATGTTCCTGCAGAGGCAGGCTGACACAGCCGGGTGATACTAGAAGTGTTGAAGGTTGAAGTGCGGTGAAGTCCAGTTTCCTCCTATTTTCCCAAGGCCCTCCTGTCCAGTAAGAGCTCATTTTACTGAGAGCTCATTTCACTAAGAACTCGTTTCACTAAGAGCTCAATTCACTGAGAGCTACTTTCACTACAGCTCGTTTCACCGAGCGCTTATTTCACTGAGAATTTGTTTTGTTAGAGCTCTCTCCATGAAGGGCTCATTTCACCAGAGCTTGTTTCACTATGGTCATTTCACTAGAGCTCTCTTCACTTAAAGCTTGTTTCACTAGAGCTCGCTTCAGTGAGCTTGTTTTACTGCGAGCCTCAATTCATTGAGAACTCATTTCACTAGAGCTCTCTTCACTAAGAGCTCGTTTCACCAAGAGTTATTTTCACGAGATCATGTTTCACTAAGAGCTCATTTTACTATGAGCTCATTTCACTAAGAGCTTGTTTCACAAAGAGTTATTTTCACGAGAGCTTGTTTCACTAGGAGCTTATTTCACTGCTGTAAATAAGGCAAAGAGCAGCTTTCAGCTCACAACGCTCTCTGCTTCTTTCTGCTTGTGTTGTTTGTGGTTCCATGCAACACACCATTATATATAGATACACTCACACACATGGTGTCGGTGATCATTAAGCGGTAGGATGTGGTGATGTTACATATGAACCTTTCAGTTTTAAAGTGAGCCTTTAAAGGACCATACCACCCATTTTGCATGTTTGAGCCGAATATATTCAATTTTGATATGTGTTACATTACTGACAATCATTTCCCAAAGGATAAAACCGTATTTCAGATTTCCTGAGATTTTGCAAAATCTCTTAATCTTTCAAAATCAAATATTCAAGTGATACACCCACCTTAAAAATCCATGTTTCTCCTGCTAATAGTTACACAGCCTTATGAAGTCACGGTCCTTTAAATTTTTCCATAAACGCAGGTCTTCTTTTGGGACTATATTCCCCGGTGGAGGCATACATTCACTCCACGCTTTTTATTGAGCTTAAACACTAAAATTACATAACTTCTAAAAAAACCTGAATACACGTCTTGTTGGTGATGATGGATTACCTATCCCAAGAACGTTTACAGTATCAACAAGTTGATTTTAATAGCAGAATGAACTGAAACCAATGGAGGTCTGGAAGGTAGGAAAAACATTTTTAATTCACCGTTCCAGTAGTATGCTTTGGGAAATGATTGTCAGTAACGTTACATGTATGAAAATTGAATATATTAGGCTCAAACATGCAAAATGGGTGGTATGGTCCTTTAAGGTTTAATGTGATTCATAACCCTATGGTGGTCAAACGCTGCTCCTCTGATATTTTCCGTGGAAATCCAGGCTGACGTGCTGTAGAACCGGTTACTATAAAGTCCTCAGGATGCTTGATATTTAGGGGGAAGCGCTGCCCTTTATAAAGCTACGTAAAAATAAGTTAGCGTGTGAGGGTCAAACTAGCACGGAGGCTGATGTGTGAGGCTCCAGGGAGGCGCAGGAGGTGGGAGGAGGAGAAGGGAGCAGATTATTAGGCTGTTTATTTCCCAGGGCTGCTGCTGGCTGACCCCGAGGCCTGACGCTGAAAATGTAAAACATGCTGGTGCCCTCGCCTCGCTTCCCTGACAGCTGTGAGGCGTCGCTCACTTCCACTCATCTGTGGCCGTGCTTTTTCTTAGCAACGCGCCTCTCACATGCAGTACAGTTTATCCCTCAAGGATAGGCACTTTCACCAGAGAGAAACCAGAGAGAAACTAAGACTAAAAGAAGCTTTCAGCCCACGCACGGAATCAATAATGTAAAATTATTATATGCATTGTATTAATTTCTACAACTATTTGCATAAAAGCTGCAGCAGGGCTCTGAGAGGAAAGTATGCAGCCATTCATCGTCTGACCAACTTTTTCATTCATACATTTTCTAACAGTCACAGCATAGTGGTATGCTCTTCTGTGTTGTACACTGTAATCCCAGATTTTAACTCAAAGAAATTAGTTCATTGTACCCAAAAGTGAACGTATACTATATATTACCTAATGATTTTGAGTTAGTTGTACTTTTTGGATACTTTTTTGTTCAGTTAGAATTTTTGAGTTGAATCATTAAGCAACTTTAGTTTTGCCCATTGCTGTTAGAAAACTTATTGTTTAAAATAGAATCTTGGTGATGGAGTGGAGCGGCACGGCGGCTCAGGACAAACGGGTACAGAAAATGGATGGATGGGTGAGTTGAGTGGTGTAACNGGAGTGGAGCGGCACGGCGGCTCAGGACAAATGGGTACAGAAAATGGATGGATGGGTGAGTTGAGTGGTGTAACTGTTAGGGATGAGGGTCTTTGATCATCTCAAGATCAAATGAGCCCCTACGTGATTGTACAAGTAAATTTTTATGCATCTTTATCAACCGTCAACATTTGTTGGTATTTAAAAAAAAAAAAGGGANAAAAAAAAAAAAGGGTATTACCATAACTGTTAAAATAATTGCAATTGATTCTGAAAAAAAATGAAATTATTCTCCACTTACTGAAAAAATGCTGCCTGTAAAGAGCAGACAGTTATTCTAACCATGTAATATTAGTTCATTGTACCTAAAAATGTGAGGCTTTTCTATTAAGAATCCTAGGTTCATTGAACATATACTTTTTGTTTGTGCATAACTTAACGTTTTTAGGGCAACGAGTTACCCTTCCTTTTTTTTTTTTTAAGTAGTATGAACTAATCAGTTGCAGGCTGGTGGTGCTCTCACATTCAAGTGCAGAGTTACCGTTACTATAGCATCTGCTCGCTCCCTCTCTCTTCTCTTCCGGCAATGGAGCGAGTCGGAGGGGTNGTGTGTGTGTGTGTGTGTGTGTGTGTGTGTGTGTGTGTGTAAGTCACTGGATATCAATACTGCAGCAACTTCCACCACTACTGCTAGTCTTACAATGATATGATTGTAAGACTAACAGTAGTGGTGGGTGATATAACCTTAAAATATTATCAAAAACTATGCTATTTTTGTGAGAACAACATTCAAGATGATATGAAAAAATTTCTTTCTCTATTTGTTTTACATCTAGTTTGGATGCATTACCAGCCTCTATATTGGAAATCAGAGGCACAGTCATGTTTTTTTCTTTTTAAATAAAACTTTATTGGACTTGTCAATGGACAAAGCCAGGCAGAGGATGTGTTTAAACGTACAGTATAAGTACTCCTGTCGGGCGTATCAATCATGACGTACAGTGAAAGCACAGAGATCAGTGCTTTATGCTGCATTCACATGTTGACGGTAGGAAAAACGCCCAACCACTGACGGCAGCGGAACGCAGCACCAGACGGCAGGCAACAATGGTAGACATGGAGCCGTTGCCTTGGCAATTGGCAACAACGAATCAATACTGGCGGGGTGCATTTGTCTTTGCCGCTGCGGTAAGCGGAAAGATTTGAAAATTTTTAACTTTCGTCAGCACGTTCCACCTGGCCACGTGGTGTGCTGCTCTCACCGCCAGCAGTGGCGGAGTTTTCCGTCGTCCTCTCGTTGAAAAGAATGAACAAACGGTTTTCCGTCTACCACACACCGTCAACATGTGAATGTGGCTTTAGCGTAAAGCATGGTTGATTCATTCGTGCAGTGTAAGATAACGCAATGCACACGATCTCTGAAAGTCATGGTGTCTGTCTGGCTTTTCGTTATTCAGACAAGGTAAGATGGATTGTGAACTGAAGACAATCTGACCTGCCAAATGTGTCCCAGCTGATCTGGTCTCTGACACAACTAGCTTGGCGTAAATAAACAGGACAGTGGGACACATTTGTGAGATAATATCACACAGTCTCGCCTTCCCTTTCACTCTTAATAAAGTTATTTTGAATTCTGAAAACCGGCCTACTGAGATCCAATCAGTGCACACGGAATCCTGAAAAGGAGAAGGCTTTTTAATGCCTGGTGCAACGGAGGCTCGGTGACAGAGAGGAGCAGCAGAAACCTGATGGATCAGCCAATGCTAACGAGACAAAAGCAGCCATTAACCTTCAAAGAATGCTGCACTTAACCAAAGGCCAGATACATTAAAATCACTTTGAACGACATAATTCACCAGACAGCAGCAATTACTGGCACTACACTTTATATTTCAGTTTTTGTTGATGACGCTATTTTCATCTTTCTTTGGATAAGTGGACAAATGCAGACAATGAGACAACATGTCAGCAGAGCTTTAAATAATTCTAAAACATCATGTAATATTTCAGTGTCAGTCCTTCAGAATCACAAAACAAAGGCTTCTCTCTGCAATCACAGTTTTGCTTTGATTTTCAAAATGAAACGACAAGAAAATCATAAACAGTGACGAATCACCAGCAGACACTTCAGGAGACCAGAATGCAAAGCAGCGCTGCTCAAATACACAGCTAAGAGCGTTTTCACATCTGGAGTCTGTTTGCTTGATTTGTTTTCACACAGGGAAACATCCAATCAGACCACAATATATCAGCAAAAGTCACGTGACAACACTCTGTCTGCTCATTGGTCAGAAATGTCTGGGGGCGGGAGAAAGAAAATCAAAACAGGAAGAAGTTTACTATGCCAGGAAAGCTCAGTAACATGAGACAAAGACAGAATTTGGGATATTTTCTGAGTCATACTCATTAGTTGGTTCATATGCCAAGAAAACTACGATGGCAGAAGCTGGATTTGACTTAAAGGACCATACCACCCATTTTGCATGTTTGAGCCTCATATATTCAATTTTCATACATGTTAGGTTACAATCATTTCCCAAAGGATAAAACCGTATTTCAGATTTCCTGATATTTTGCAAAATCTCTTAATCTTTCAAAGTCAAATATTCAAGTGATACACCCACCTTAAAAATCCATGTTTCTCCTACTAATAGTTACACAGCCTTATGAACTCACAGTCCTTTAAATTTTTCCATAAACGCAGGTCTTCTTTTGGGACTATATTCCCCGGTGGAGGAATACATTCACTCCAC
>VXCM01005300.1:0-63513 GCA_014773175.1 Lucifuga dentata
AGGAGTTTAAGTATCTCGGGGTCTTGTTCACGAGTGAGGGTAGGATGGAACGTGAGATTGATAGATGGATTGGTGTGGCGTCCAAGGTCCTACAGATGCTGTACCGGACCGTCGTGGTGAAGAGGGACCTGAGCCAGAAGGCGAGACTCTCAATTTACCAATCAATCTATGTTTCTATCCTCATCTATGGTCATGAGCTCTGGGTAGTGACCAAAAGGACAAGATCATGGATACAAGCGGCGGAAATGAGGTTCCTCTGTAGGGTGTCTGGGCTCACTCTCAGGGACAGGGTGAGAGGCTCGGACATCCATGAGGGACTCGAAGTAGAGCTGCTGCTCCTCCGCATCTAAAGGAGGTAGTTGAAGTGGTTCGGCACCTAGTAAGGATGCCTCCTGGTCCTCTCCCTAGGGAGGTCTTCCAGGCATGTCCAACTGGGAAGAGGCCCCGGGGAAGACCCAGGACACGCNCTAGGGAGGTCTTCCAGGCATGTCCAACTGGGAAGAGGCCCCGGGGAAGACCCAGGACACGCTGGAAGGAATACATCTCCCAGCTGGCCTAGGAATGCCTCGGAGTCCTCCAGGAGGAGTTAGAGGGCCTGGCCGGGGACAGGGACGTGTGGGCCGGTCTGCTTAGTCTGCTGCCACCGTGACCCGGACCCGGATAAGCAGAGGATAATGGAAAGATGGATGGAGGATGTAGCATGTATACATTAAATGTAAAAAAAAAAAATAGTGTATTTCTCGTATTAGCATACAGTTCAGACTAAGCTACTCCAGAATTTGTTTCACACGTTCCTCTCTCTTTTTTTTTTTTTTTACATTTCCCAATTGGATTTTGTGAGATTTTGTCTTTGTGTTATATTATTAAATTCACATCAAATTGCTTGAACACTAGCACATCTTTAGGCTATCAGTAACATCAAAATTATTTCTGGATTCTTATCTTAGATGTCAATGTTAAAGATTTTTCTGACCTGAGTTTATAAAACAATCTCTACGGCCTATCAGGTACTTCTACAAATCTGTCACATTCTCAATATAATTTAACTTCTGACTTGTCAGGCTGCTCTTGCACATGCATAGCGGCCACATTAATCTCTTTCCGCAGATCTCCAGACTCAAACACCAGCAGCCTGCCCGTGCTCGTCCCAGAGATCACCCTCTCCTCCGTCGCCCAGGTGTGGCACAGGAAGTTGATGCTGTCCACCTTGGGGAAGCTGCTCTGCTTCAAAGTGCCCTCTGAGTAGCGGAACAGCTTGAAGACGCCAGCACCGCTCACACAGATCTGAAGGTTGTTGTAAGGATTGAAGCTAACCTGAGGTGACATCGTTAAAATGGCAAAAATCAACTTCCTGTTTAAAGTGCATTAACGCTCATTGATGGTATTTCAAATCCTGCCTGCACGTGCAAGAACTGAGCTGCATTAATGGAGTCCGTGGCTTACCTGAGTTACAGGATTATTTGAGCTGCTGGTCTTCACAGTTGCTAAGACTTTTTGTTTTTCCCAAAGCCAGAAAATCAGCATCCACTCCGGGCTTCCCGTTTGACCTATCAGGTACTTGGAATCAGGAGAAAAAGCCATACACACAAACTCTTGAACAAGATTGTCTGCTGTGCTCAGAATTTTCCTCTTCCTGCCCTGCTCGTGCTGCAGGTCGTACACTGTGATGGTTGCCTTCTCTACGTACTCTGACACGGCCAGGTAACGACGGTTGGCACTGATGGCCAGAGCGTGCATCCTCTGGCTTTTCTGTGTGGCTGTCAGGACATCATAAATACAGATTAATCACTGAAATATTTTAAAATAAAATGAAAGAAAATGCAGGATATAAATCATGTTTTGTTTACTTCCTTGAAAAAAATTAAAGTATGAATTTGAGGTTTATCTGAAATCTGACTGTGAGCATACTAATGTTTAACAGCCTACCTGGAATGAACCTTTGGGATCTGTGTACCATGTTGTAGCACACACAGTTGTTTCCACATGGGAAGATGACAGTTTGCTCATCAATGAAAAACAAATTGTTTTTCACTCCCGTCCGCAAACCAAAGATGAAGTGAGACTGAGCGATTACAGCAGCCATTTTTCAGAGGGATTGACGTCTTTTTAGCCCTAACACACTGTAACTCCAGACAGACAAATAAGAGTAGGAATACTCATGTATGTATTTTTAAAGTAGACATGTTCAGCAATTTAAAAAAAAAAAAATACATAACTTGGTGCAGAGGAACAGAAAACATTCACAATACTTAAATTCATTTTATTTATCTCATTTCAAACAGCATCAATAGCATCTATAGTACCTCTGCCATATATTTGTGGGGTAAAGGAAGCAGAAGAGTTCTCATTAAAAATATGTGTGTGTTGTGTGTGTGTCACTTAAATGAGCTTTTAGCTAGCAACAAAAAGGTTGCAACACCATTATATATTTTTATAATATATACACTCTCATTAACCAGAAAAATAGAAACAGCTGTTCATTAAAGGTGTTTCTAATGTTTTGGTTCCTCCATATAAGTGAATGAGGTGGACAAAATATGAGAAATATTAGAAACACCGTTGAATATAATGCAGTCCAGTAAAAAACTGCGACACTGACTCCAGCCTCAAAAATGACCACAGAGCTGAATCAACAATAACTCAAAATATTACTTTCATAAAGTCAGTATTTTTATTTTATTTTAACGGGGTTGTATTGGATTACATTATGAAGAACAAGTATTTCTATTTTTATGGCCACTGAGAGTATAATTTATTTTACTTATCTATTTTTTATTTTATTGAAATAAAGAAAATTATTTTGAACGAATACCAAAATAGTGTTAACACAGTTCTGAAACATATTTATGGTAAATATTTTATTTCCGTATTGATCACAGTCACAGTTTGGTACAAAACGCGTGGATACGGTGATGAGTTATAGCAAAGTTTATCAAACTTTCCTCACAAATTTCGTTGTATTGAATGTAAGTTAATGTTTATGCTTTGCTAATGCTAAAAACATAGAATTACACAGCATCTCAGCCACAAACCTGCTCTGATGATGTGGTTATTGAAAGTTTTGCGGACGTTCCAGGCTGATTATAGTTGATTTGTATGCTAACGCTAGCTAGCTAGCTAAATAATCTCTGTGTATGGTTGCCAAGGCTACAGGAACTTCACGATCCCGCTGGAAAGCGCATGCGCAGATATGTAGCGATGGTTCCGGCTGCTTTTGTAATTTTTAAATAACTTTGCTAATACAAAACCAAACAAAAGAGCAGTATAACAAAAGTGAACACGTACAATTATCTAATAATCAAAATAATATACAAATGCAGATAGCTTCAGGATTTGACCTTCCACATCACATTATCCACTGATTCCAAAATGAGATGACATCTGTAAATCATGGAACAACATCCCTTGAATAAAGAAGATCTTATTATTCATTTATTGTGCTTTTATTCTGACTTTGGGTTTACAGGTGAAGGTTACTGAGTCTTGCTTGTCTGGTATTTTCCATGTCAGTCATTTTACACATTCAAAAACAAATGGCCAATCTACACCTTAAAGGACCATACCAGCCATTTCGCATGTTTGAGCCTAATATAGTCAGTTTTCATACATGTAACGTTACTGACAATCATTTCCCAAAGCATACTACTGGAACAGTGAATTAAAAATGTTTTTCCTACCTTCCAGACCTCCATTGGTTTCAGTTCATTCTGCTATTAAAATCAACTTGTTGATACTGTAAACGTTCTTGGGATAGGTAATCCATCATCACCAACAAGACGTGTATTCAGGTTTTTTTAGAAGTTATGTAATTTTAGTGTTTAAGCTCAATAAAAAGCGTGGAGTGAATGTATGCCTCCACCGGGGAATATAGTCCCAAAAGAAGACCTGCGTTTATGGAAAAATTTAAAGGACCGTGACTTCATAAGGCTGTGTAACTATTAGCAGGAGAAACATGGATTTTTAAGGTGGGTGTATCACTTGAATATTTGATTTTGAAAGATTAAGAGATTTAGCAAAATATCAGGAAAGCTGAAATACGGTTTTATCCTTTGGGAAATGATTGTCAGTAACTTAACATGTATGAAAATTGAATATATTAGGCTATGCAAAATAGGTGGTATGGTCCTTTAATAATGATTAAATAAACAATGAGTGGATTTATCGGGCAGTGCCCTCATGTTTGTTTGCATTTTTACTGAAAGCGATGAAAATGCAAACAAACATTCTACTGCATTATGCCAGGGATCCCCAACTGGCGGCCCGTGGCCAAATACGGCCCGTGGTTCCTATCTATCAGGCCCTCAGATGACTTCTCCAAAAACAAAAACAAAAAAACAAACAAAAAAAAAAATCTTGTACTTTACTCGCACTTATCTCGGGATTGCGTGGTTATAAAATGTCGTGCTTGGGCTCATTTTGTTCAGGAGAAGCTAAGCTTTCCATAGATATTCATATATCTCCATTTTATTGAGAAATGGCGATTATAAAACATTGTGAATGCTACATAGGGATGAACACACAGTCTCCGGTCTGTCAGTGAAATATTATGCACATATTACACACGGGGAATGCATGCCTGTTGCCATGGCTACATAAAAGCTGACAGGACCACTAACCCATCAATCAAACCCACTAACCCATCAATCAAATTAAAATTAAACTAAAATTTAGACTGCCCTCGGAAGTTACATCATCGATATCACGTGGTCATAAAATGTCATGCTTGAGCTCATTTTGTTTGGGAGAATCTGGTGATTATAAACACCGCAAACGCTACAACACAAGTGCTGGGCCTGGAGCTGGGCCACTCTGGTTTTAAAGAAAAAATAAATAAAAATTAGAAAATTGTTTTCCGTTGTTATTACCAAATGAGAGAAAAACATCAGGTCGGGTCCGGGGGGTGGGGTGTAGTGGCCCTTGGCTTGGCATGCTTGCCATAATTTGGCCCTTGGGGAAAACTAGTTGGGGGAATCCTGCATTATACTGAAAAGTTGGGGCAACGAGTTGAGAGTTGTAGCTGATAATGTAACAGAACTGTTGCTCTGGTGTCACCCAGAGGGAGATCCACAGCAATCTAATTAAGATCAAATTAGATTATTCCTCATTGACAAATCTGGTGGTTGCAGTTGCAAAAGGGCAATATACAGTAATTCAGAGGAAGAAAGAAGGATCCAAAGCTTCAGATCAGCCTAAATAAAAGCTGAAGACAATGAAGGCAATGTCTGTAGCCTGAAGCCACTGTCCTGGTTAGTATTGATGTAGTCAGATGGTCTATCACAGGATTACTTAAAACAAAATCTAAATAGGTTTTGACAAAACTCTATAAACTTTGAGGCTGATCTGAATCCAGCAGCTGATTGAGATTTTTTTTTTTTTTAAATGATTTATTAGCAATATATTTTTCAATAGTTCTGTCAGTTGCTTCAAAAATAAAATGCCAACTGGTATTATAAACTCCTATTCCCTATAACAAGTAAGCATTTGAGTCGTTTCTGTTGCCAGACAATGAGAGGATTGTGAGTTTGAACCCCGTTCCATCCCTGGTCTTTTCTGTGTGGAGTTTTATGTTCTTCATCTTATTATTATACCCACAGCTAAGTTACCATGGTGACAGCTGGCCCAGAAGTGTGACATCTTCGTGACGCTCACACGGCTCTTTTAAAACTTCTCAAATATCAGCAATGGTGCCAAAGTGAAGTGCAGAGCAGCAAACACAGCTACACTGATTTTACAAAAACAAGAGGCCACAGGGGTTCAGACGGGACGGGAGGCCTCACAGGGCTTTCTAATGGCTGCATCGGTTGCATCGGTGTTGTTTTTAATAGAGGTTGATAAAGGTCATAGAATGTACTTCATTTCTGTTTGATCTTTGAGCTTATTTCATTCTTTTTACATTCAGAACTTCGTTGTTGCAAAAATTAAGGTAGCATCCATTGTGGGCCATGAAAAAGTTGCAAATGCAATGAATGCCTTTAAGACAAAAATTGATTTTTGTATGAAAAAAGTCCTTGGCTAAAATACTTAGCATTCTTGGCTAAAGAGGATATTAAATGCCTGAGGAATACATAAGCTACATTATAATACATTATACACAGTAAGGCCGTTCATTTCCAGTGTCCTATGCAGAAGGAAAGATGTTGACTGCCACAGACATGTTGGAGCATCTCGGCCCAGCAGGGGGCGGTGCTGCTCAGCAGGAGATGATGAGGGTGTTGAGGGACTGCTGGCTTTGTGTTTGCTGCAGAGGTCCACCAGAGGACAGAATCTCACAGGCTGCCAGTTCATGATAGAGCGCGTTGAGCACCTCCAAAATGTGGGCTTTCCCTGTGCAAAAAGACAAAGATGTGGGAAACACGTTAAAGATGATCCAGACTATTTCCTGTCCTGAATAACTCTACACTTTCAGCATCACATTTCACAAGGCCTCTATCGAGTTTACTGCTTGTTTCAGCTCCACTAACCATGTTGTGGGTCACTACAAGACTCCAAAGTGCTGAGCAAGATTCTTCCCAAAGACCTCCGGGAGACATTCTGAAAAAAGAACCGTTCTTATTCAGCAGGTAGTGGACAGTTTCACCACAAACATCACAAATGTGATACATAATCATACTGTTACAATGTATTATAATGCACAAAAACCCAATTGAAAGACATCAGATAGCTGGTATAATGTTCCAAAACCACACACCAACATGTTAAAGGACCATACCGGCAATCGTGCATGTTTGAGTCTAATATATTTTCATACATGTTATTACTGACAATCATTTCTCAAAGGATAAAACTGTATTTCAGCTTTCCTGATGTTTTGCTAAATCTCTTAATCTTTCAAAATCAAATATTCAAGTGATACACCCACCTTAAAAATCCATGTTTCTCCTGCTAATAGTTACACAGCCTTATGAAGTCACGGTCCTTTAAATTTTTCCATAAACGCAGGTCTTCTTTTGGGACTATATTCCCCGGTGGAGGCATACATTCACTCCACGCTTTTTATTGAGCTTAAACACTAAAATTACATAACTTCTAAAAAAACCTGAATACACGTCTTGTTGGTGATGATGGATTACCTATCCCAAGAACGTTTACAGTATCAACAAGTTGATTTTAATAGCAGAATGAACTGAAACCAATGGAGGTCTGGAAGGTAGGAAAAACATTTGTAATTCACTGTTCCAGTAGTATGCTTTGGGAAATGATTGTCAGTAATGTTACGTGTATGAAAATTGAATATATTAGGCTCAAACATGTAAAATAGATGGTATGGTCCTTTAATATTCATATGGAGATTTCTCCTTGAAAATCCATGTATTGATACTCTGCATCCGCTTATTTTATTCAGGGTTCAAGCTGTCAGAGGCAGGTCAGACCCCAGACACCAGAATATTACAGGACACACACACACGCACACATACGCACCCCAGTAGAATTCAAACCCAGGATCTTCTTGCTGAGGTGACAGTGCTAGACCCCGTGCCGCCCTTCACCAATCCTTGTGCACATTTTAAACCTGTTTCTATTCCTGATGTCTGACAAGATCAATCAGCATGATGTGGAAGATATGACTCATCTGACAACCAGCTGAAAGATTTTCACAACTGTGGGTTTCAGCTGAAAGGTTAAAGTCACACGACGGACTACGCAGACTTTTCATTGTTCTAAAATAAAGAGTATTGATCTGCATTAAAATGGTCAAATGATTTCAATGTCGACAGAAAATACTGGCTGTCAGCAGCTTCAGATCACAGTGCTGGTAGAATGTACCTGCTTATGTGTGACTCAACAGTGCAGGAAGTGTGTAGCTGTTGTGTAACTGTTGCGTAGCTGTGACTAACCAGGTCTCTGAGCTGCTGCAGTAGCTGCAGAACATCCAGAAGTTTCTCCTCCACCAGCGACAGACGAACCCGCTCTGTCTCCAGCATCTGCAGCTCCATGTGAAGCAGCTCCGTCTCCTCTGCTTTCTGCTGAAGCTCCTCCACCAGCGACTCCTTCACCTGCAGCACACAGCACAGCCGTACCTTCAACCGAGGCTCACAGGAAGACAACGTCCCTTAACAACCACAAAAAAAAAAAAAANAAAAAAAAAAAAAAACTCAGATTCTCTCAATAAGATGTCTGGAAATGAGGCTGAATAAAGTGCTGCTTGGCTTTCAGGTTTCTGCTCCAAAATGTTCTTTTACCTTCACGTCATTCTGTTTTGAAGGACAGAAGTCTCACCCTTAAGTCCTCTCACATAAACAAACTCACAGTCACAATTTTATTTCATTTTTAACTTTCCTCTTTCGCCGCTGAGACATCAACACGTGACATCACGGGCCCCAGCTGCCAGACTTCCTGTGTTGTGAAAATAACACTAAGACTGCAACAGGCCAGCCTTAATTTATGATATTTCAAAGATTCACGAGGATCAGGACAAGTTCCAGTGAGAAACAGCCGCACACACACACACACACACATGCACACACACTGTTTTTGGTTAGGCGGAGGGATGGCGCAGTAGGTGTGGTTTCTCTTCGAAGCCTCCACTTTCTTCAGCCTTCCCCACTTTCTAACGCAGCCAGCCTCAGAATGACTTACGGTCTGAGGCAGGTTTGTGGAAATGAAAGCGGCGTGACGGCCCACCCTGCTGTGACGGACGTCCACGCTGTCCGTCTCCGCCTGCTTCTCCTTCACCTCCAGCTGCTTGTTGAGTCTGCTCAGCTGGTCCAGCAGCTCCACCACAGCGCTGCAGCTCTCCTCCCGCCTCATGCTCCCAAAACTGGACATCACCTTCTTCAACGCCTTGTCGTCACACCTGATGTATAATCAGATTTAGTCATGCATTTATTTTGCTGACACGCTGTAATCTTTTAATACGCTGCTATAATCTACGTTCTGTCCCCTCTAATGTGGCACTAATGTCTTCTGCACACCAAGAAACAATAAACAAGCTTCATTCTGGGAGATTGTCCGGCATGGCGTAAACGAAAAGCTAGCATGATCAGTTTGAGGTGCTGTGAAACATGCTGCATGTGTTGTTGGATCAAGCATCAAAAAAATCCTGGTTTGTATTAAAGTGTGCATATGAAAACACCATATTTGATTCAGATTATATCACTAGTGTTTTTCTTTTCTTTTCTTTTTTTTTTTTTTAANTTTTTTTTTTTTTTAGCAAATATTACTCTCTTCAAGCTACTAGCCTTTTACAATCACTTTTTTAAAGGATCGTACCGCTGATTTTGCATGTTTGAGCCTAATAACTACAACCTGCACACATGTTCCATTACTGCCAACCATTTTTCAAAACATACTGCTGGAGCGGAGCGTTTTAGAATTATTTTTCCTACCTTCCAGGCTGCAGTACGCTATAATAATCAAGTTGTATAAACTTGAAAAATGCTTGAGATAAATAATCCATCACGGTGAACAAGGCATATAATAAATTTTTGGTTGAAGTGAGGTAATTTTAATGCAGAGCTATGTGGCAGAAAATGTATGTTGTCATGAGGAAATTTAGTCTCATCAGAAATTAAAACAACCGTGTTCTCTACAGTGTGTTTAGCTGTTAGCAAGTGAAACATTGAATTTTAAGGTGTGTTTCACCTGGACATTTGAAGATTAGGGGATTTAGCAAAATAACACAAACTAAAACATGGCTTTATGTTTTGGAAAATGACTGGCAGCTACATTAACATATAGTTAACGTATAACGTTAATGGGTAGTATTTATTGGACTCAAACATGCAAAATCACCGGTATGGTCCTTTGATATGGCGATAACGTGGTTGTACGTGTACCTTTCCTCACAACAGGACAGTCTGGTCAAGATCCTCTTAACCTCGTCCACCTGCCTCTGTTGGTCTCCAGTCCACTTGTCCTCTTCCTCGTCTGAGGCGGCTTGGCCCTCCACTGACCGAAACAGCTGCTCCTCCACTACGCACACAACACACCTTCATCATCATCATCATCATCATCATCATCATCATCATCATCATAACCAGAATAATTCCAGGTTACACAGTGCTGTGAAAATTACATTAAAACAAGACAAGTCAAACTGATTTGTCCAGCAGCAATTTGAAATAAGTTGGTTGTTAAAGGACCATACCATCCATTTTGCATGTTTGAGTCTAATATATTCAATTTTCATACTTTGTAACATTACTGACAATCATTTCCCAAAGCATACTACTGGAACGGTGAATTAAAAATGTTTTTCCTACCTTCCAGACCTCCATTGGTTTCAGTTCATTCTGCTATTAAAATCAACTTGTTGATACTGTAAACGTTCTTGGGATAGGTAATCCATCATCACCAACAAGACGTGTATTCAGGTTTTTTTAGAAGTTATGTAATTTTAGTGTTTAAGCTCAATAAAAAGCGTGGAGTGAATGTATGCCTCCACCGGGGAATATAGTCCCAAAAGAAGACCTGTGTTTATGGAAAAATTTAAAGGACCGTGACTTCATAAGGCTGTGTAACTATTAGCAGGAGAAACATGGATTTTTAAGGTGGGTGTATCACTTGAATATTTGATTTTGAAAGATTAAGAGATTTTACAAAATATCAGGAAAGCTGAAATATGGTTTTATCCTTTAGGAAATGATTGTCAGTCACGTAACATGTATGACACTGAATATATTAGGCTCAAACATGCAAAATGGGTGGTATGGTCCTTTAAAACAGAGAAAATGACTTGCAGGTCTAATGTTGGATTCTGTCATATAAAGACTTCTAGGTTTAGTATGTGCACTGCATACTTACTACACGCTAAGAAATGACTAAAATCTTCAAACTGATTCCGAACACAGCACAAGAAATATATCACATATAACATACAGCCTGTGTGTTTGAATTCTCTATTTTAGCTGCAACCATTAAAGAATTTTGGAAATGAGTTACAGTATGAAATTCAAAATGAGAAGATAAAACCATGGATTGCTTTTTCTGATATCGTTAAAACATCTCATTTTTATATATATTTTAATCCAAGAAAACTTGACACAACCACTTACACATTAAAATCTAACTCATCAAGTCATTATCAAAGATTTTATAATCTTATAAGAATATGTTTGTCAGTTCGACTGTTGAGATGTTGAGAAATTGTGAATTGTTCTTGCATCAGCAGCTACTGTAGAGGTGCCTTATAGCAAGGCACTTAAAGGACCATACTGGTGATTGTACATGTTTGAGCCCAATGTATACAATATATGTTATGTTACTGACAACTGTATATTTTAGGAAATATACTACTTTAGTGGTAAATTTCAGAATTCTTTATCCTATCTTCCAGACTAATATTAGTTTCTGTGGAACCCCTCAGGGACATGAAGGGATAAAAAAATATCAGTGGAAGGAAAAAAATGAGTCCTTTTGTGAGATAATGCAAAAAAAAAAAAAAAAAAAATTTACAAGGTAACGCAATACTTTTATGAGATAATGCAAAATGTTTTGCGAGATAATGCAAGTATTTTGTTATCTTGCAAAAGTTTTGCTTCATGACCCAAGTGACCCAGACCCATGCACCAACTGAATGTCTTTATATTTTAGTCCGAGCTCAAAGCAAAACTCCACAAATCGCTCCACTGTTGCCTAGCAACGGACGGCGCATCAGAGTGATCTGGATATGCTGTCGCACTTCCGCTCAATGAAGGTTCAAGTTTTGCGCTATCTCACAAAACACTTGCGTTATCTCGCAATACTTTTGTGAAAATGCAAAACACTTACAATGCAAAAGTTTTGCGAGGTGCAGCAAAACTTTTGTGAGACAAACCAATAGGACTCGCTTCTTTTTTCCTTCCACGGAGGTGATTTTCCTCCCACGTCCCCTTAAGCCTGGTTTATACTTGACGTTAACTACGTGTACACATTGTGAGTGCAATTTTTTACATACTCTCAGCCATAGTTCTGGAGGGTTAAACTCCCTCTGCCAGGATGATCGACAAAAATGATTGAAACATTTTTTTTAATTATTTTTCTTACTTGCCCAATCGGGCAAGTGAGTTGCTAGATTTACTAGCCCGACATGACGTTTTACTTGCCCCAGGCAATCGGGCAATCCTTATTGTTGAGCCCTGTATATATATATACACAGTATATATATATATATAGGTATATATATGTGAGGCGGTGATGTGAGGCGCCGTGACTTGATTTGTCCCATAAAACCTTCACTTACCTCAAAACTGCTTCCGATTTTGCAAAGCAAACAGCGAAAACAACAATGGCAATGCGTAGGAGTGCACAGGTAATAAAACAGTTACACAGTCTGAACACTTTCAGGGTGCTGGTGCGCTAACGTATTTACATTATTAGCCTGTGCTGCGAACGTCATGACAAACGCTCACAACACTGCCTCCCCATGGTTCCTGTAGGTACTGCATAGCGGTAATTCTGGATGACGCGCATAAACGACGCTTTAAATCAATGCTGGAAATGTGTGGTGGCCATCTTGCTTACACGTACAGTATGCATAGTTAACATGAAGTATAAACCATGCTTAAGGGGTTCCAGAGAAGACAATGTATGTCTCCGCCAGGTAATATAGACCCAGGAGAAAATGGCTTTTACCGAGAAGTTAAAATGACCGTGCCTTCTATCAATTGTGGAAAAGTGTTAGAAGGTGAAATACAGAATTTTAAAGTGGGACCACCTGAACATTTGATTTTGAAAGATTAGGGGATTTGAAAAAAATAACAGTAAAACTAAAATACGGTTTCATGTTTTGGGTATGGGAATGTGGGTTTTATTAGTGCACATTTGACTTTCCTTGCATAGATTTGGGTAAAAGAATCTTGTCAACAATGTGATAATTCTCCACATCTTGGCTTCGTTTGGCGGTTACAGGGACAGATGTCTTACTCTTGTCTGGCGTCGTCTCAGCATGTCCTGTCGGAGAGCGGCGGTCGTGCTGCTGTAAACACCATCTCTGGTTACTCATCTGCTCCTCGGCTCTGACTCTGCCTGGGAACTGCAGCGCTGACAACTCCGACCTGAAAGAGAAAACGGATCGATGGAGCGTTTTCACTCCTCTCCAAATATATGAGTCCCTTTGTGATGTTGTGAATGTTAACTGTGTTCGGGCATAAAAGAGCTCTTCAAACTTTACAGGGAGAATTATTCAATCTGAACCAATCGCCAACATCTGAGCGAACATATCAAGTAACAGGAGGCGGCGTAAATGAAGCTACATCTACAGCCACCATGATAATTTTACAGAGGCCTGTGATGTCGTATGCCAAATCTGGGTGGGGTAATTGAAACCAGACTTTACATCTTTAAGGCTTTTTCACAGCAAAGTGGGTCAGAAGCAGAATGCTGCTGTTAGTTTGTGGGAGTTTGCTTGC
Organism: Lucifuga dentata; assembly: GCA_014773175.1. Lineage (NCBI taxonomy): Eukaryota > Metazoa > Chordata > Actinopteri > Ophidiiformes > Bythitidae > Lucifuga > Lucifuga dentata. Next base: position 13,329 of record VXCM01005300.1, read on the forward strand.
AAGATGTGAAGAAAAGCACGTCGGAGCAAAATGCGAACAAGAGAATTTTAAGTGCAGGAGGAGTTTTCTAAGCTCTCTGTAACGTCTTCTTATCCAGATGAAAAGACATGTAACACATATTTGTGTAGTATTCGCTCCTGTCTACACCTTCAAACATTTATTACAGAAAAAAAAAAGAAGACAGGCTGCAGATTGTGCGGATGAAGCGTAATGGTTTGAGTTTTCTGAGTTTCTCCTGCTGTCTGGGCTTTTGTGTGGGGGGAAATCCGATAGGGGGCCTTCGTAAATCACAGAATAAGTGTTTCCAGATGACGATGTCTAACAGAAAAAAAGGAAATCTCAAAAAGCTTTTTCACCAGGCTCAGTCCCTGAAAGCCAGACAGGAGGCACTCAGGCTTATATCCTGTTGACAAATCTGTATACTACAGGCTTCTTTGTGCAAAACTGGGGAGAAAAGATGGACTTTAGTGAAAGCCGGTAACAGCAACACGATTTCAGGCAATCAATCAGAGGGTCATGTTTAAGGTACTGGGGGGCCACAGTGGAGGAAAGGAGGAGCCAGTTCATGAGGATCAGCAGCTGTAGTTGGTCTGAAATGCAACTGGTGCATGAAAGTGAACACATGCAGACAAAACCTGAGTGGTTGCTGTGGAGACGCTCCACTCTGGAATGAAGCAATGGAGGGATTTTTTCACATGCAGGCTTTGGTGTGACTAATTGCTCTTTAATTGACAGTGGGTGGAGGGAAGCTGCTGGATCAGACCCGTGAGGTGGAGGTTAAACAATGGTTCTTAGCTGCATGTTTGGGAGGCAAAAAGCATCCAACAACATTTTACATATGGGTTTGGGGAAAAAACAAAAAAACAAAAAACTTGCCAGCTGTTTTTGGAGGCTCATGAGTGTGAGATTAATGCTGTTTAAAGGACCATATCGCTATTTTGCAAGTTTGAGCAATATATTTGAAAGTCACACACATAACATTACTGACAATCATTTCCCCAAAGCATACTACTGGAACGTTAAATTAAAAATGTTTTTCCAGCGTACCAGAATGAACTGAAACCAATGGAGGTCTGGAAGGTATGAAAAACATTTTTAATTCACCGTTCCAGTANGAATGAACTGAAACCAATGGAGGTCTGGAAGGTATGAAAAACATTTTTAATTCACCGTTCCAGTAGAAAGCTTTGAAAAATGATTGTCAGTAACGTTACATGTGAAAATTGAGTATGTTAGGCTCCAACATTCAAAATGGGTGGTATGGTCCTTTAAGAAACTTTGTTAACATGCAGTTTGCCACTTCCCACTATTTCAACTAATGATGCTGTTTTATGAGTAGGTGGAAATAAAAAGGATGTATTTTTGTCTCAAAGTGGCTCAAATTTCTTGCCTAACTCAAGTTTAAATAGTTATTTTATACAACTAAAGAACTCAAAAAACACTGAATTGCCCAATTAACTAGTACAAACTTAATGTCTGCCAGAGGAGAGGAAGTGAGAGAGTGAAGGTCTGACAGCATCTTATGAAGCTCCCAGTCAGACCAGATGAATCTCATTCTCCCTGATGACAGACTCCACCCTGCAGCCTCTGCCTAGTTATAATTGACATTTAAAAGTTTCATACACCAACCACATCCCACACCTGCCTCATATTCCCTCCACAAAAAAACAAAAAACAAAAAAAAAACTACTATTAAAACCTCCTCACATGAGAAACCTTGGTACCAGAGGAAGACTGAAAGATTGATGAGGACAAACAGAAGAGAACATGGAGAGTAAACCAGAGAGGAGTGTGTGTGCGTGTGTGTGTGTGTCAGGGCCAAAATCCCTGATCTCACACCACTTAGGCTGGATTTACTCTACAAGTCTTGATGCTCAATTCTGATCTTTTGCCTATATCTGATTTTTTGTTCAGCATACTTATTTTCTTTTTTAAGCAGCTCATATCTGATACCTGATTTACATGCTTTGACCTTTGACCTGTAGCAACAGGATGCAGCTACACATGCACACATTTCTGAGATGCATGTAAACAAAACGCTTCAATAAGATGAGAGAAGTATTTAAAATCTGATCAGCAGGTTAAAACTTTCACATGCAGAGAAACATCTGATATGTTGTGTGAGCGTTTATCTCTCCATCAGGACATGTATGTTCATCAGTTAATCATGGAGGAGAAGCGGGTGGAGTTGGAGTTTTGCTGCTGTAACAGGAGCCTGTTATCACACACTAACACGTCTATTTGACATAAACACACATCAGCATGTCTGATATATGTAGTATGTCCTCCATTTCTGCTTCCAGAGAGCGCCATCATATTGATGACATCATCATATGCAGATAAAGCAGAACATTATGTAGGAGTCAGAATGGGAAGGAAATTCTGATCTGTGGATTTAGACAGCAGCAGCATTGGTGGATCTGAGGCCCAAAACAGATCTGAGATTATCTGATTCCATGTGGCTTTTTACCATTTACATCTTCAGGAAGCATGTCTGATACATGTCACATGTGAGCAAAACATCAGAATCAGGTCACATGTATGTGATCATGTAAATCCAGCCTTAGAGGACAAATGTATCCTAATCTTAAGCATTCAACAAAGCAGAAGCACAACAAAAAACAAAGTTTTAATATTCAAATGTACATTGTTCACTACGTTCAAAATTCTTTTTTCCTTGGATTGAGATGCATCCATCCATATAGGCCACGCCCATTTTGACCTGAATAAATTTTCCACCATTTTTTATTTTTTTCCAAAACAGTTTTTTTGTACCTATTCCTACATTTTTAGCTCAATTAAAGCCAAATTTGGCATGTGTAATCTCTGGACCAACCCAAACAAAAGCTCCATTTGGTGTTGTTTGATGTTTCTTATCGTTTTGCTTCAATTGGCTGCCAAAGTTGAGTGGGTGTGGCTCATTCAACAAAACCTGCTATATCTCATAAACAAATNTTGGCTGCCAAAGTTGAGTGGGTGTGGCTCATTCAACAAAACCTGCTATATCTCATAAACAAATTAATCTATCATTACCAAACTTGGTGGACACGTGCAGTAGATGTGTGCAAAAAATGAGTCATCAGTTGACCAGATGGGGGCGCTATAATAGCCACAGTTGATTTTTGAAGAAACAACATGATTTTTTCCTTTAAAGTGCATGGGGAGCACAGACATGCTGACACCCCTCCCCCCAAAAAAAATCACATCAATGAGCTGTGTGACATCAAAGTGAGGAGACACACATTCTTTTTAAGTGTCTGAATCTTACAAACTGTGGGAAGTACAGTAAACAGTCCTAGCAGACTCATGCACATGGGAGTGTACGTGTGCACACACACACACATACACACACACATACACAACAGTGCAGGAAATCCTGGCAAGGGGCAAGCACACATTACGTTTTCTTTATAAAATGTAGACTGTTCTAGTTTCAGGCTATACTGCTTATTGCATTATGACTTATAAAGAAGAAGAAACATCTTATCATTCTTATATTTTCATTTGGTATGATTCTGTCTTAACTAGCCTATATATCATAGGCCTAATTATCATGTTATAATAATATAATAATGTTATAATAATTAGGCCTATGTATCATCGGCCTAATTATTATAATATCCATAAAAGCACATACAAAGGCACCTGAAGAGCTCTGTTATGCTCCATCATTCTATTTCTAATGAAAAGAATCCTGCTTTTTGTTACAACAGCAACATTCTAAAGCCATTCTCTGGCTTGTGAGGAGTTCCAGCTGTTTATTGTTAGAGTCGAGACACCCAGCATCCCTGTGTTTATTATAATGCAATGCTGAAGTGCACTTTCCATCAACCCCCCACACCCCATCACCACCACCACCACCACCACCTTCCTACACTCCCCAATGAGCAGTTTCCTCTTTCAGGTGTCATCAGCCAATGACAGTCTCCTTCTCTGCAGATGTTATAAATGGAGCAGCAGACCTGAGCTTGAACTTGAAGTTCAGCGCTTGTTGGCACCCCACAGCGTGATGGAGATGGGTGAAAGGTTGTGTTTAGATAGCTGACAGTTATTAATCAAGTCATCTTAGGTCACATTCATAAGATGAGGGGGTTTCTGGGATACAATTAAAGCAACTTTAAGTGGCTTTAAAGAACCATACCACCCATTTTGCATGTTTGAGCCTAAGATATTCCATTTTCCTACACGTAACGTTACTGACAATCATTTCCCAAAGTATACTACTGGAACGGTGAATTAAAAATGTTTTTCCTACCTTCCAGACCTCCATTGGTTTCAGTTCATTCTGCTATGAAAATCAACTTGTTACTTGAAACATTCTTGGGATAGGTAATCCATCATCACCAACAAGACGTGTACTCAGGTTTTCTTTTTAGAAGTTACATAATTTTAGCATTTAAATGCAATAAAAAGTGTGGAGTGAATGTATGTCTTCACCAGGGAATATAGTCCCAAAAGAAGACCTGCGTTTATGGAAAAATTTAAAGGACCGTGACTTCATAAGGCTGTGTAACTATTAGCAGGAGAAACATGGATTTTTAAGGTGGGTGTATCACTTGAATATTTGATTTTGAAAGATTAAGAGATTTAGCAAAATATCAGGAAAGCTGAAATACAGTTTTATCCTTTGAGAAATGATTGTCAGTAATAACATGTATGAAAATTGAATATATTAGACTCAAACATCCAAAATGGATGGTATGGTCCTTTAATGCAGGTTGATGGTCTAATAGGACATCTGAAGCTTAAACTTTCCTTTGCAAAGTGCAAAGACAGCAAAGCACACAGGGTTTTGGAGGGAGACACAGGAGGAGGGTAGGTGGCATGCGTTTATAAGATATTTTGCATGTGATGTAGTTCTGCTGATGTCAGCAGAGTGAGAATACCTCCAAACCAGAAAGAGGCAGAGCCACAATTCCATGTGAAAGAAAGCCCACTTGGCAGCCTGAAATTTTTGATGGATGTTCAAGAAAAACAGTAGGGCAGCAGAATGCCCTCAAGTGTGTCCTTTCTGTGTGATTTAAAGGGCAGCAGTCCCGTGGCAGCACCTGCTCCATACAATGCTGCAGTGCTTGTACAGAGGCAGATAAATTGTCTGCAAGGCCCTCCTTTCCCCTCTGCTCTCAGTCTCCATGCAGGGAGCATGAAAAGGCTGTGAGATGATGCCCGGGGCCCGCCGTTGCAGGGCCAGAGGTTAGAAACATACAGAGAAGACGCCTGCAGAGGAGCTGTTGAAACAGAAAGCCAGCTTTATTCTTGTATTCTTAGGACACTTGTGCCTGCGTGTGCTATTACGAAATACCTGGACTACATCAACCCAACTGTGTGGAATCAAGTAACTGAGTGATGAATCTTATAAAAAAAAATCTTAATGAAAGACAACGGGTTACTTTAAAAAGTGATTCTGTATGTCCACTCAAGCAGATGGAAAACTTAATGAGTCCATTCCTCTTCTATGGACGTTGTAAAAAAAAAAAAAAANAAAAAAAAAAAAAAAGTCCTTCATTTCATGAACAAACAGCTGAATGTTTGCCTCTTCCTCCAGATGGCCGGCTTTCCTCCCCCTCGCCTCTTTTTGTTCCTCTTGCTGCGTTCCCCATTGTCTAAACCATTAGCCTACAGAGCTCTATAAGCTACAGTGACTGATTTAGAATCCTTCTACCTTCTGCTGTCCAAAACAAAAACCCAGTAGAATGAAGAGAAACACTTTAAGGTCCACTTTTCACCGTGACACATCATTCGTTCCTGTGCTCATCGACTCTGTTGAAGGTTCGACTTCCCATTTGAGTTTCACCTCAATGCAAACCAAAGAAATCACTGACAAAACCCACATGTCTGAGCTTTCATACCGATGACTTCTACTGAGTTAAAGCAATTACAGTGGATAATACAGCAGATCACTTCACAAGCTAATGCATTTAAATATAAATTTTATATGATAATTTTTGTTATATCATGATATTGACAATATTGTGGCATAATGATAAATTACTGAAATTATGCATCATGTCAAATAAGAAGAAATTAAACCATCATGTCTGAAAGTATCACGTCAGTGTCTGATGAATTATTTCCTCTGTTGTTTGAAATGGTTCAGCTACAAGCTAACTGGCTAACAGCTAAAGGTGGAAACACAGCAAAATAGTTTCTCCACCTGAAGCAGAAACACCTGGTGAATACCAAGAATGTCACGAGGAGGAGAGCCAATCAGCTGACTGGAGATGTAAAACAAACAGGAAGTGATGCTGACTCAGTCAAGCATAGCTGGAGCGTTAGCTAGCTGTACTTCCTGTGACAGAACAAGCTAACGGTGGAGTGAAATTAGCTTAGCGGTGACTTGTTGTCAGCAGTGACGTATGAATGTATGATGTATGAACGGTGTTAGCTTTGCTGCTAACAGTGTTAGCTTAGCTGCTATGCTAACTTCAGCTGAGTTCTTGTCTTGTGGTGGATTTGGACTTCAGAGTGTATTTAAGTTTAGTGTCATAGAGGCTATTTAGCTCTGGAGGGAAAATCATAACCTGCTAAAGATCAGATCTGATGACATCATCAGTCATTTTATTTATGTTTTATAATGACTGAAGACGAGCAGCTAAAGCTAGTCTGAGTTATTATAAGCTAAAATATTACAGGGTTTAGTTATTTCTACTTTTATAAAGGGAAAAACTTTACTGTTTCTACGTTTACGCTGATTCAGTTTTACTCACGTTATACCTGTAGTTTGCAGTCTTGCTTAATACTGCAATGACCAATGCAACATGTTTCAGTGTTACATTGTTTATATCGTCTTGAATATTGGTATTGCAAATTTCCCTTTAGATATTATGACATGATTTTGAGGATATATTGTCCAGCCCTATTTGGAAACATAGTTTAAGTGAAAGATGTAAAATAAGATATGGAAAGAATAAATTATTGTGTCTCAGAACACACCTCTGCTGGCATTTTATTCTCTACATCCGTGTCACACAAAGAACTTGGAGTTTTTGTGTTTAGATGAATAACATGTCAGCAAACACAGTGGACAGGAATTTTAAATGAGACATGACTGGGCAAGCATTGAGGCTTTTAGTGGGAATATTCATGGAGTGTGGTTGCTAAGATCCATAGGATGGGGGGGCTGTGTTGTATTGTTCATTTGGAAGTGTCGTGAAAGAAGCCATGGAGATTGATGAGAACAGTCGGGCTGCTGAGGCTCTGACTCAATGGAGCTCTGCCTTGACAAGTGAGACCCTTTGTAGGGGCAGAGAAAAGACTTTGTGACACAGTCTGCATAGATTAGTGGAGTGTATGGTTATGGTGTGGCTGTGTGATTAAAAAATATGATTAAAAAAAAATGATGATTTTAATCATGATGATTTTTCATCATCCAAAGGCAGGTAATAGGGCAGAGTTGAATCATATGAGCTGGCTTTTGGTCTGGTTCTGCATGACAGTCTTTCAAGCTTATTTAGCGTCTATAATAACACAGCTATTTACATGTTACAACCATTTAGAGACATCTGCTACGTAAGAAAGCCGACCTGCAGACACTGATTATATGGTTAGACCAGAGACGACACACACAAAGATAAACATTAAACCAAAGCTTTCTACTTCAATTGTAGTTCAATTATAGGCCTACGCTTAAGAGCTAAACTTCCATGAAAATGAGTAGTTCTCAACAGTAGCAGAGCTCAGACAGGACCTGCCACACACGATGCCTGTTAAATCATCTCAAACATAACAAGGCTGAAAGTTAGAATAGTAAACCACATCAAACCTTCAGAAATAGCATGGCAGAGGTTTCCAGGCATGATGCCAGAAGTAAAGAAGTCATTTTTATTTTAAGAGGAACATATTCCTCAGTGTTGCCACAAAGGCTCCTTTAATGCAATAACTTGCCAATACAAGCTTTTAATTCTTATCATGATAAATGCCAAAACTAGTTTGCAATGGGTTTGACAGCTGAATGCATAAATAAAAAAAAAAACAAAAAAAAAAAATTTCTATATGACCATCGGATAGTTGTAGTTTTGTTGCAGAAGCCCACCACTGAGGTAAGAGAAACTAAAAAAGAATAAGCCTATCACATCAAAATGAATTTCATTTACAGCAGACATGATTCACTCTAATACAAAAGAAAAAGCATAATGCTGCATCAGTCCACCTAATAAGCTGAGATCTCACAGAGCAACAATGTTTAGTTGACTGTAGTCGTCTGTGGTTCAAATTACCTGCAGCATGTGTTCAACGACCTGATTACAGCCTTGTAATGTTTGTTGAGGTCAAATGTTCTGAATGTGGCAGTTTAAACCTCAGATATAACAAGTGTCACATTCTGCCATCCCTTACTAGCCAGACTGCTTTGCATCAGGTGAGTGTGTTTACCTGTAGTAGCGGAGTTGTGACTCCAGTTGCAGAATGTGTCTCTGAAGCACTGGCACGTGACTGGCTTTGGCTTCCAGTTCCTTCACCTTGCTGAAGCCGCTGAGCAGCGCCTGCCTGGCCTCCTCCACCTTCCTCCTCATGGCCGCCTGCTCTCTCTTCAGGGCTCGGTTGCAGTCCTCCAGAGCCGCCGCGGTCTCCTGCCAGCTCTGCAGCTCCTGCTCCAGCCTCTGGGTGCAGAACGTAGCTTCCTCTGCTTCTCTCTCTCTGGAGCTCCGCAGCAGCTCTATTTCGTGAATGATGTTCTGCAGGCTCATCAGGTTACTATAAGCACTGCTTTTCATATTGTCACTGCTTATGCTTTTCTGAGCAACTTGGGAGATGAAGCTGCCTTCCTCACGTTTATGCTTGTTGTGGCTTTTCCATAGTCCAACCTGAGGAAAAGACAGACAGGTGACAGAAAGGAGCTGGATTAAGGTATTATAAGTGCTGGAACATTCTGGTGCAGTATTGGGTATGAGTCCTTGCAGCACTCTGACTCCATAAATTTCCCTCGGGGGGTGATTTCTTATAAATCACATTTTATCAAAGAGTATTGGTTGTAAATACTTTTTTTAGTCATGTAATTAAATATTTTCTTAAGGCTTTACAGATCATCAATCATTAATAAGGACTTGTGTATTTGAAAACATCCTCCTCCTCCAGCATAACTTCCTTTTAGCTCTTTATGAAGTAACAATCAGTCATTAATAGTATTAGTAGTAGCCATATTTAACTACAATGACGCACTGTAAATGTATGTATAAATGAACTTTGCACCAGGTGCTCTGCAGCTGTTTTTCGGAAGGTGAATGGTGAAGCTGTCAGGGGCCTTCCTGCTGAAGTTTAATAAAAAGACAAAGCAAACTGACAGAGGATGCACACCTGTAAGAATGGGCTTTCTTACAGCTTGGCCAATCAAAAGTTATTATTATTATTATTATTCATGGCTTATTACTCTTTTATAAGCAACAGTGATTCAGAAACATAAATAAAGCCTTTAGCCTATAGCATACAAACAGGACCAGCCAGAGCCTTTTAGGGGCCATAAGCATTCAAAATCATTTTACATAGTTTATATTCTAATACCATCACACTACTTTAGGATAACTAAACTGAACCCTGTCAGCGGGCAGTTGTGGGGTCCTAAAGCTGCTGTTTATGTAATGCTCACATCTACAAACTCTTTATGAATTATGACATATTAGGGAGCAGCAGTGTCAATGATACTATAATAACCTCACATTAGGCTATTTGATTTTAATCCACTGGCATGTTTTTATTTATGGGCACTTTGTTGTGACGTCTGTACAGCATCAGACCTTTTAATACTGTAGGGGTGTGTGNGGGGAGAGACACCCCTGCTTGGCAGAATATGGGATGTGGGACACTGTGCATCCCTGCCAGCATCACCGTCGCTCACCTGCAGAGCCAAACACCGGGCATCGCTGCTCTGAAGCGCCGCACGCATGTCCTCAACCAGCTCCCTCAAACTGGCGTTTTCCTCTTCCAGCTTGGCTACCCGGTCCTCTGCTTCTTCCAGTGCAACTATCTCCTCATAACACTCCCTGCTGCAGGATCCCAGCTCATAACAGTCCCTGCTGCAGGATCGGAGCCTGCAAGAGGAGCCGTGCCGCTCCCCGCAGGGAGAGGAGGCTCCGCTCCCGCTGACGGGCTGCTTCTCTCGCCTCTTCAAGGGGCTCCTGAGGCGGATCTGGGTCTCGATGTGCTCGCTCTCCTTCCCAACCAGCAGCCTGCCGTTCTCGTACTGGCAGCCCGCCTTGGTACTGAAGTACCCGCACAGCTTTGCGTGGAACTGTCTGAAAGTCAACTCGCTGGGCAAATCGTCTAAGATACCAGCGCTCTCCGTGTCCTCCGAGTCTTTGCTCAGTCCCAAAATTTCGCACAAAATATTAAAATCCTCGACGGGGATCTTGTCTTCTCCTTGATAGTCCACATGATGAAAAATCTCCTGTAGGTACTGATCCAGTCCTGTGGCTAAAACTATGATTTCGTTCTCCACTCCACGGTCCAGACCGTAATGGTAAGCCAAAGTGCTGACGATCCACTGAGTCCTCCGCGCTGGTCGCCTGTACGGATCAGAGGAGTCTGGTGCGTCCATCATTTCTCCTCAGCAGCATCATATCTCAGCAAACTTAGGGAAAGTCGTTGTTTCTTCTAAAATGCCTGCGCCTTCCACGTCCATCCTCTGCGCAACGGAACTGAGGCGAGAGCGTGGAGGCGCAGATTTGAATTTTAGCACTGCCCCCACGATCCCAAAGCAGGGGTCCCACTCAGGATCCTGCTGCATATGCGCGCAACGGTCTCCAACTTTGCATTTGCAAAGGAGCATAAGTGCCCCCCGGTGAATAAACGTTACCGAGCTCTTTGTCACGTGTGTTAAAGTTATTTTCTCCACACATAGGCTACTCTGATCCGCATTTGTTTTAAGAGGTGATCTCTAAATAAACTGATTTGATTTTACTATTAAAAGGATAATAAAAAAAAAACAAAAAACGGGTCTTTCAGATGTGCAGGTCATGGCGTAAAATTGTAAGTAAAATGTGAAACAATAACACGTTTAAGAGTTGTAAAGATGAAAATATTAACGGTAATCGTTGTTTAACATCCTAAAAGCAAAATTGACGTGGAAATCAGTTGGCGTGATAAAATATTTTGCCCACCCTGATTAAGTGTAAGGAGTTACAATTAACTTTCAAGCATTAGGCTATTTATTATTAAAAGTAGACTGATTTAGCCTCCTGTCACTTTTCTTTTATTTGGAAACTCAATGCCGTTTTTTTTTTCTGCAGTAACGTTCATTTGTGTATTTTTGAATGGTATTTATTCTGTTTTTGCAAGATTTGTACAGTTTAAACTCAGTCTGTTTGTCTTGACAGGCATACCTATGAAACTCGTTGAAATGAAGCGAAAACAAAATCAGCTGGTTTCTTTCATATGCTACGTTTCAGAAAACTCGGAACTATAAATTTTTCTTCCTGCTTGAATAAATGAGTTGGACTTGGAAACTCAAACCAAATCCATCTACCCAGATTTCAACAAGGATGACGTCACTCAACATGGCGGTACTGTGATTAGTAAAAACACACATTCAGTGAGCAGTTGCATATGACGTCATGACATGTTAAACGCCAGAAGCATTCCGAACGCCATGTTGGATCAAGAACGCAGAGCTTCTGTATCATTTCAGTGTTTTATGCCTGATCTGGACGCTTAGTGATGGAAACTGAAGCTTTCCAAAGCAAATAGCAATTGCACTGAAAATGGGTCGTTCGAAGCGTTTGATACTATCAAAAGAGCGACACCTGGTGGCCATGCATTACATTGCCATTTATTGCATTTGAGCGGAAGAATTGAAGGCAAAACTTCATGACAGTGACACAAAATATACTGGGACTCACCTGTGTCAGTGTGTACATGTGCCAAAATATATTAGCAATTCTTTAGCTGATAATGTTGAAAGTAGCCTATTATTGTCATATAACTGTAGGTTTTTCATTGTGTGACAGGAAGTATAAAGTGTTATAGTGTTAGAAATCTAATATAGTGATTAGTTTCATAACTGACTTTATAGCGACATGAAATATGTCAACATTTGTATATTTATCTGTATTTCTTCAATAAAGAAGATGTGCTACAAAAAAAAACACTTATTGTATTTTATCGTTTATCATAAGAAAAGCTTGTGCGGGTGGACAAGTGGTTTTTGCTGTAAATACGTTGGAGGAACGCGCTGGCAATTTAAGCTTGCCCCGCCCCTTTTCAAAGTCCAGTTGGAACGTCTCTGACGCATGTTTGACGTAACGAGGTTTCGGTTGTAGTGGTCACGTGATTTTTTGGCACGCTGAAGCCAGGTATCGAAACATATCTGCGTGGTACTTCCGCTTCAAAAGCTGATGCTGTGTCAGCAGTTTGGCTGCGAAGGACCGTCATGGGTTGGAGGCATCGTTTTCGGCTGTGTAAAGAAATAGCGGTTTCTTTCGAATACCAAGAACTGTAAATAAATAAATAAATAAATAAATAAAGACCCAGAAAGGAGAGGTGAAGTGTTATCCACCGAGCACTGGAGAAGATGGCTAAATATCTCAAGAGCAGGCCAAGTATGGGGTCTGAAACTTGTTGCTGGTAAGAAAATTGCTTCTACGTGCTATTTTTTGTTGATAACTGTAGTATACTCATGTTTGTTGTATCATTATATTAGTTCGACAGCAGAGGGCAGTGTCAGTATATACTTTGTTTAGAGTAATAAGTGAGACTGCCCGCCGTCATTTGGAGAATAATGAGTCTTCTGCATTAAAGTAAAGTTCACTAAAACGAGTGTTGGTTTTGAGTCATGTAGTTAAGATACTACAATAACGTTATCTGTTCTCAAGAGTTTCAATAGCTGGTTAGCCAGTTAGCACTATCTAGCTATGACGCATTGTTAGCCAGGTAGCACTATCTAGCTTTATTTAGGATGCTAACGCTAAATGCATTTTTTTTTTTCTTTTCACATTTGGCATCGTGGAGGCTGGAATTCTGCGTTTGAGCATTCTCGGAAGTCGGATATTTCCGACTTCCTACCTGGAAAATGCGTTGGAACGGCACTTGAAGTCGGACTGGGAAACTCAGAACAAAATTATCTAGACTTCATGAGTATGACGTCACGCATCGTGTCAGCGCCGTGGAAGTGAGCTTTATGAATGGAAATGATCAGTTAATTATAGCAGAATAAAGTATTTTTTCTTGCGNGTGGAAGTGAGCTTTATGAATGGAAATGATCAGTTAATTATAGCAGAATAAAGTATTTTTTCTTGCGTGACAATGAAATAAAAAGGTCAAAATATATCGCCATGTTAACTATCTAAAGTGTATAATAACTGTTTGCCATTGATATGTAAGTAAATAATTTCAGAATATTACTTCTCTGCACAAATGTTTAATAATGTGATTAATATCATTGTAAAATAACACAACCAAACAGTCCTGTAATCTAACTTTACTTTAGTTAACATTTATTACTAAGTTTATTTAATTGTACAGTATTTGGCGTCCAGCCATGCTCTATGGTTTACATTTGGCTGGAACGAAAAATCCGACTTCCGAGGTAGCTTGAACGCAGCATAATAGAGTCATGTAGGAGTAATATATGAGTCTTCTACAAGTTAAAAGTAAAGTTCACTAAAACGAGTGTTGGTTTTGAGTCATTTGTAGTTAAGATACTACAATAACGTTATCTGTTCTCAAGTTTCAATAGCTGTATGTGACGCATTGTTAGCCAGTTAGCAATTTCACTGGAACGCAGCATTAGCCTTTGATTGTCAGAATTGCGATAGTCCCAACAGCACTTGAATGCAGCCAAGCACACCTCACTTACTTCCTCCTCTGTGTTGGTTGCCAGGGTGACGACGCGTTGCGTTCCTGCAAGTTGAACTTCAGCAGTTTAATGCGAAATATTTGAATCACGTAAGTAAAGTAGACAGAATGTAGAGGATTAGATTAAGAAATAATCAGGAGCACAGGTGCATGCTGGGTAAGTGTGTGTGTGTGTGTGTGTGTTTGTGTGTGTGTGTGTGTTTGTGTGTGTGTATGAGTGAGAACGGTGCGACATACTGAGAGTTATGTGGGATATTCATAGTGACAGTAAAAAATTAGTGAATTAACTCAGTTTCTGCATTAGTTACTCATCAAATGTGGTTTGATTTTCAAAGTCAGAGTGGACAAATATAATCTTTTTAAACTCATGATAAACATTGAGTTTAACANCTGCAAGTTGAACTTCAGCAGTTTAATGCGAAATATTTGAATCACGTAAGTAAAGTAGACAGAATGCAGAGGATTAGATTAAGAAATAATCAGGAGCACAGGTGCATGCTGGGTAAGTGTGTGTGTGTGTGTTTGTGTGTGTGTGTATGAGTGAGAACGGTGCGACATACTGAGTTATGTGGGATATTCATAGTGACAGTAAAAACTTAGTGAATTAACTCAGTTTCTGCATTAGTTACTCATCAAATGTGGCTTGATTTTCAAAGTCAGAGTGGACAAATATAATCTTTTTAAACTCATGATAAACATTGAGTTTAACANTTGATTTTCAAAGTCAGAGTGGACAAATATAATCTTTTTAAACTCATGATAAACATTGAGTTTAACAAATAGGCGACATTATTCTTTAATGACTCTAAAAGCCGTTTGAAACTCATGACATTGAAATTGGAGGTTTGGATTGTAGAGGAGGTCTGCTCTATAAAAAAAAAGCATGTCTGTTCATGCGACTCATAACCCGTCAAAACACATTTCTGAAGAACTGTAGAAATGCATAAAGCTGGAAAGACCCAAGAGAACAACGTGCAAAAAAATCCCCACAAGGGTTACAGTAAAAGACCTGCAGAAATATTTCAATCCTAGCCCTTCATTCCTCATCACATGCATGCACATGCACACACACTAAAAGCAGCACCAGCACATATGTTGTACCTGTACAGGCAAAGCCCCATATAAAACCATTTTAACAGGAGAATGTCATTATGTAAGTTTTATTTTGTGTTTTTTTCAGTGACTTGTATGGGGCGTTACAGCAGAACCAGAGTCCAGGCACAGTCAACATGTCAGAGAATTCTCTTTGTAATTCACAGTCAGAGTGTGATGCTAAAGCGGCTTCAGATGACATTAAAGGACGAGAAGATTTCCTCCCTCAGGCTGATTTGCAGTCCAGGCTGCATGAAGGCTCAGCTTTACCTGACAACACAAATTCATCAGCACATGTGGATGACAGCTCCTATCACGTCTCATGGACGGTTTACATCGCACTCACTGTTCCCAGAGGTAATTTCCTGCATATTGTAGTCAGTGAGAAAATAAGATTAAAGGACTATGCCTTCCATTTTGCATGTTTGAGCCTAATATATTCCATTTTCATACACGTAACGTTACTGACAATCATTTCACAAAGCATACTACTGAAACGGTGAATTAAAAATTGAATATTTTTTCCTACCTTCCAGACCTCCATTGGTTTCAGTTAATTCTGGTACACTATTGAAATCAACTTGTTGATACTTGAAACGTTCCTGGGATAGGTAATCCTATCCCAAGAATCATGTTATGTAATTTTAGCATTTAAGTGCAATAAAAAGCGTGGAGTGAATGTATGCCTCCACTGGGGAATATAGTCCCAAAAGAAGACCTGCATTTATAGAAAAATTTAAAGGACTGTGACCTCATAAGGCTGCGTAACTATAAGCAGGAGAAACATCGATTTTTAAGGTGGGTGCAATGCAATATTTGATTTTGAAAGATTAAGAGATTTAGCAAAATATCAGGAAACTGAAATATGGTTTNCAATGCAATATTTGATTTTGAAAGATTAAGAGATTTAGCAAAATATCAGGAAACTGAAATATGGTTTTATCCTTTGGGAAATGATTGTCAATAATGTAATACGTTATGAAAATTGAATATGTTAGGCTCAAACATGCAAAATGGGTGGTATGGTCCTTTAACATTCACTTCAACCGTTTGCTGAAAAGTGTTGAAGGTGAGAATGTATGTGTATGAGGATTATTCCTGTAATGTCTGAAACAGAGATTACAGATTGCTTTAATCCCTGACCGTATATCTCGTTTTAGCAGAAGAGGTACATGTCCATGTAGCTACTAAAAAGGTCAAGAAAAGGAAGAAAGGCGCATCGACTGTTATGTGTGAAGCGCTGAAGCCTCATGGCTGCTATCATGTTGAATATGTGCTGCCTGGTGCTACAAAGACTGTTAAAGTGGACCTGATAATGTTTGGATCTGTAGCAAAATTGTACAAAGAAGACGAATTTAAGGTAACCATTGCTTGACGTGTGTGTGTATGTATGTATGTGTGTGTGTGTGTGTGTGTGTATGTGTGTGTGTGTGTATCCTGCAGAAACAATTCATTAGACCTAATTCAAATGAATGATATCAAGACCTCATTATAATGTTTGGTGTAGATATCTAAAGGGCTTACATGTGCAACAGGGATAATATTTCCTCTACAAAATGTATAGTTCTACTTAAAAAGTCGTTTATGGTAGTTTGTGATTAATGCATCTCAGAGCTTCCTGTTGCTGACCACATTCAGTAACATCTAGCACGCCTGTGAACTTTGAACAGGTCGTGAGGCTGTGGCAGGAAGGAGAGCGGATGTGGGTCGGCTGGACGCAGACTTTCAGCATCAGAGTGGACAGAGACGTGATAATTCGTCTGCTTTCTCAGAAGATCAGGATTCAGATATGGAACAGCAGACACAAAATTTCCAGCCAGGCCTGGTTCAACAAATTCACCAGCTTCAGACTGACACACACTCAGCCAGAAGATGCAGCAGAGGCCAGTGAGTATCAGATTTAACTGGTGTTATCTATCTATAAAAACATTAGAAATCATTTTTAACTTGATTCCAAGGCGATATGAAGTGTATGATATCCAAACTGAGAAGGCTGTGCGAGACAAACACATCAAAAGAAGCCACAAGTGCTATCACAATTCATGACAGTCCAGAAGTGAGCACAGACGCAGGTACATTTACAGCTTCTCTTTTGATTTGAAGTCTTTTATATTGAATTAATAAAAAAACGTTAGTGACGTATGCAGATACTTTTGATACACTCATGCATTTGTCATCATGAAAACTGTATTTTTCATAGCTCCTTTTACAGGCAAAAAAGCAGCTTNACTCATGCATTTGTCATCATGAAAACTGTATTTTTCATAGCTCCTTTTACAGGCAAAAAAGCAGCTTTACCCAAAAAAACAAGTTTTCAAAAACCCACAATTGATGTTTTTGACATTGAACGCATGAAACGAGACGGCACAGCTTCAGTTGAAATCAGTCCCATTCCTTTGTTGGCAGGTAACTCACCTAATAACCTTCAAAACAAACAATAAGAAATTCTCTTCAAAGAAATGATCTGTTTAAATACTGCTAACAGGCTGTTAGGATAAGGGACAGATGGCTTTAAAGGACCATACCAACCATTTTGCATGTTTGAGCCTAATATATTCAATTCATACATGTTACGTTACTGACAATAATTTCCCAAAGGATAAAACTGTATTTCAGTTTTCCTGATATTTTGCAAAATCTCTTAATCTTTCAAAATGAAATATTCAAGTGATACACCCACCTTAAAAATCCATGTTTCTCCTGCTAATAGTTACACAGCCTTATGAAGTCACGGTCCTTTAAATTTTTCCATAAATGACATACATTCTCTCCACGCTTTTTATTGCGCTTAAACACTAAAATTACATACCTTCTAAAAAAACCTGAATACACGTCTTGTTGGTGATGATGGATTACCTATCCCAAGAACGTTTCAAGTATCAACAAGTTGATTTTAATAGCAGAATGAACTGAAACCAATGGAAGTCTGGAAGGTAGGAAAAACATTTTTAATTCACTATTCCAGTAGTATGCTTTGGGAAATGGCTGTTGGTAACATTACGTGTATGAAAATTGAATATACTGTATTAGGCTGGTCCTTTAATATGGCCCTTTCAAGCAATTTAAGTAGAGTTACGGACAAAAATGCCAAACATGAACAACTTGAGTAATGCATAAGTAATGATCCTGCAGATTTTATTCATTAACTTGTTTGAAATAGTTAATGAATGGGTGGAATAAAACTTTTCGTTCTTTCTGTAACTACAGGTGAGATCTCACTGACTGGCTGCTTCTCGGTGTGTTCAGCTGGAGTGTATGAGGTCGTGTGCGACATTTCTCTGGATAGAACATTAATATCCGATCAGCTGAAGGCTGAGCTGAATCCACTGGTCATCACCATTTTATCAGCCAACTCCATGCCTTCATCTCCCGTCCCCTTCCATGTTCTAGAGGTGCCAATAACATCCCACTTCCTGTTACCCTCAGCTGTGACAAGCAAACAGTGACACGTTTTGTGCTGAATGTACACTACAAGCCAGAAGTTTGAGGCCACCCCAGATTTAAAAAAAATCATCAATACACTGTTTGTTTTACAATTTGTTTCACTGGAAATGACAAAAATACATAAAATAAATATAAGTAATTACTTTTCAAGAATAATTAGTCAACAATAGCACATCATGTAGCCACTCTGGCTACAGAAATGATTTTTCATGAAGGCATCAGTCTGTATTAGTGCAGCACACCTGTTGTGTTCCAACTCCCTGCTGATGTGTTGTAACATTCTATTCCTGCTGTCTGCCTTCTCCCACATCATTTAGGATTAATGTGCTACACAGTCTGCTCATGCTGCTGCTCTGCATCTTCTGAACTTCATGTTGAGGACTCAGCATTTATAGTTTGTGAGAAGTTTTCGAGATCTAAATGGCTAAAACGACACAGCTAACCAGTGAACAGAGCTCAGATAGAAATTTTGAGAAAAGAAAGTTTTTCTCAAAGACAAATAAGAAGTTGAATGTTTGCAGGTATGGACTGCAGTACTCCTTAAAAAGAAAAAGGCTGACAGTGAGCCGTGGTGATCAGAAACGATCTGGGTGAAGGAAAGTGATGTCAAAGGCTGAAGACTTGGTCCAAGTTAAAGGAATAATGAAGAAAGAGAATTACCATTCCATCCTTCAAAGACACGCGATTCCATCCGGTTTACCAATTATTGGTCAAAATTTCATTCTTCAACAGGACAACGATCCAAAACATTCATCAAAATGATGCCAAAATTACATCCATTCAACAGAGAAGCAAAAGATTTTAGAATTCTGATTGGCCAGAGGAGGTTACTTTGACCAAACCAAACTCTGAGCCTGAAATGAGTTCAGAGGCTTTGATGTGACTAATTCTTCTAGAAAACTAATCAGTTTTNACTCTGAGCCTGAAATGAGTTCAGAGGCTTTGATGTGACTAATTCTTCTAGAAAACTAATCAGTTTTCTAATCAGTTTTGTTTTTGTCATTTCCTGTGCAATAAAACAGTGTATTGATTTTTTTAAAATCTGGGGGTGGCCTCAAACTTCTGGCCTGTAGTGTACTAGTGCCCTATTATTCACTATAACATGATATTTTGTGATTCATTTAATTTGCACGCTTTAACATTCAGCAGTGAGCTTTGACATAGTTTTCATGATGTATTGTTTCCTCAGGAGACATGCCTGCCTGTGTATTGTCAGTATAAGTTCCATCACTTCAAAGTCCACAGGACAAATCTTCAAAAGCACGGCAGCAATGTCTACTTTAAAGACGTTAACGTGATCCTGACAGGCTTGATGAGTCCTGTGGAACTTAGAGAGTTCCTCTCAGGTCCGCCACTGGAGATAGAAGTTCACGATCGTGATAGGAAGGTGGAAAATCCCACGAAAACTCCAGCAGTGTTTGACATTCAGGCAGACAATGATGAGCTGAGTGGAAGATGCAAGCAGAAGATAAATGAACTGAACTCTTATGGTACTGCGAGTGTAAACCTGTCTGAGCTGCTGCTTGGGAAGAGAAGTCTCCGGCTCGATGTACCGATCAAATGTTCCCCTCCGCCCCAGCGAGTGGACAGAGAAAGAAGAATGCGGGAAAGGGAGGTGATGGAGGAAGCAGCTGCTGCACATCAGTCAAGCAGAGATCCGATGCCGCAGGGCCATTACTTTGATAACAACTCTAAACTCAAAGTCAGGATCGAGATCGCTTGGCCATTAAACACTAAGCATGTGATGTGTGACTGGCAGTTCTCTGATTGTCCATTTGGTCGCATCATCTTCCTCTTTGGATACAACAACATCTCTGCGGTGACAAAGCTGAGGTCGGAAATCCTGAGAATCAACGCGGAAGCTTTCCAACTGAGCTCACACTCACAGGAAACTATTGAGAAGGTCCTACCAAATTACAAAATGAATTCAGAGCAGAAGAGGAGCAAGGATCTGGATTTTGTTACAGGATTCCACGTGACAGATAAGAAGATGCACGTCTTTGTTCTTGAAGGGCTGCGACACAAAGCAGTAAAGACGCTTTGGGAGGCTGTTCCTATAAAGTAAGCCGAAGGACGTTATCCTATAACACTCGTGCCATGAGGCCAAGAGGCTGCAGGTTTTCACCAACACACCAGCTGAGTTCATTGATCAGTGAACTCACCCGATGAAGAGTTTGGTTAACATGGACTGAAAACCAGCTTGTTGGCCTCATGGCTCAGTGCTCATGTTCTAATGATGTAGTTCATTCTGTCCAGAACTTGGAAAAATCTGACCTTCTGGCATGAAAAAGTGCAGAGGAATGGTCATTCAACTTGGTATTCCCAGTCAGAAACTCCACCAAATGCACCTGATGTCACAAAGATATGGCAGCACACACAGCAAAGGCTAACAGATTTCCCTTTGCATCATTTTGTCCTTTATAAAACTTGATTTGTAGCTTTTGTGCTGTCAAACGGTTTTGTAACACCTTAGTTTAATTTGTAATGTAATTCAGTTGATTCTAGCTGTGCAAATACTGTATGAATTTGCTGTCAGAGCAGAAGTGCTGGAATGCATTGAGATCAGAACTCAAAACTGAAAATCAACTTGGAACTTTCCAAGTTCTGAGAAAATGGAAGGTAGCGTAACGGCTCATGCTAATGTTTGCCAATGAGAATCTTCCAGCCTTGTGTGATGTGTTGCAGGCTACATGGAAGTGAGGACGAGCAGGTCATCGTCCTCCACAACTCAAATCTGGGTTTTTTCAAGCGCATCTATGACTCTCTTAACGTGGGATTGACCCCCATCTGTCTCTGTGAGTCTCTGGAGACCATCATAAGACGGCCTCAGGTCTACGTCAGACACATGGTCCCTCAGTCCTGCTTCCAGGCTTTGTCACGGTACACAATGAGATTAAACTCAAATGAAGCTAATTGTCAGAGGCTGTATATTTTGGGGTAAAACTTGCAACATATAGTATAATTCATGTCAAAATGCCCATAAAATCTACTGAAGCACCCTCCGTATTTCCAGGTTAAACCAGCTGTGCCAAGTGAGGCAACTCAAAGACGTGGTGCAGTACGACCTCTTCCCCTCCTCCCACATGCTTCTTAGCATGCACAGGGAATATGGCATCACTCCTCAGATCACAAAAACCATGCAGGATGAGGTGGACACGGCCCCGCCCCCTCCCTCCACAAAACGACACAAACCACTCGACACACACGATGAAGGACACGTCAAATGGAAACACGTCGACCAGCAGAAGCCAGTCAAGATGAAGGATTTCATTCAGGTTGCAGCCATTACCAATTCTGAGTATAATCACATGTATTAGTAAAGGCATTCATGTCTTGCGTGATTTTTAAGGGCAACATTAAGAAGGTGCAGGAGGCGAGTGAGCGGCAGCAGAAGGCGGTGGCTGTGCTGAGGATGGAGCATCGCACAGAGCAGCCAGCCCACAACTACAGTATCCACACCTTCAACTCCAACCAGCAGAACAAAGAGCTGCTGCTCAAAGAGATGGAGAAGGTTTGATGAGCTGACACCACATCCCAGCAGGACTTTTTACAGACACATACACTTTATGTTTTCATTTTTTTCATGTATTTGTCAGGTTATCATGGTAGCTCACTAGTTACAGAATATACTGTGTGCCACATTCAAACAGTGACGTAGATTAAAACGCACCTAAATAAAAGCCAACCACTAACAAACAAACACAGGTGAAGTAATGAAAAGCCAAACACGACTGATTTCATTACTTGACGTGCTTTCATCAGATGCCTGCCAGCATTCCTTATTCCATGTGGCATTCTGTGCACCTGTCAATCAAACATGTCAACTGAAGACTCCACCCCCAACTACACCCACAAAACTCAACCATAAGTTAAAACTTTCTACTACTACTATTAAAATGTCACCAAATTAAGTTTTGAGGTTTTTTCATGTGAGGAAATAGCTGCTTAGAATTAGAATATCTGGTCGACTGATTAAAATATTGCTGAATTAAAAATTTGTTTCAACGTTTTTGGAGACAGAAAGCCCCGCTAACAGCTAGCTGCAGCGAGCCGCTTCCCTGGCGCCTGGTATGACTGGCCAGTCATCATACTTGGTCACCATGGTGACAACAGACTGCTGATATCAGCGCTTTGGTTATTGAACCAGCAGCACTGATGTTTTGTTTAAGCTAAAACTCCCTTTGTTAGATAAATGTTGAATATTGAATATTAGAATTTACAGTGACAGCTGATGTGTGTGTGTATATAATTTTATAATATATCGTAATAGCCATCATAATAGCAATAGTATTACAAACTATCTCTCTCTCTCACTCAAACACATCATACACACAAATTTGATTAGTTCGTTAATTTACATTTGAAACAACACAAACTTCCTATCTGAAGTTAAAATCTTAAAGCTGCAGCTAGCCGATGGTGGAGCTTCCCATCTCCGAAAAAGCCGAGGCAAATTTTTAATTCAGCAATTAATTTGGCTGTTGACCATATATTCGAAATCTAAGCAGCTAGTTTCTACTTTGATTTTTCTGGGCGTAGTTGGGGGTGGAGTCTTCAGTTGACGTTTAATTGACAGGTGCACAGAATGCCACATGGAATAAGGAATGCTGGCAGGTAATGAAATTACTTGAAAATGGCTTTTCATTACTTGACCTGTGCATCTGTTAGTGGTTAGCTTTTTATGATTTGAGCTTAGTATTCATTATTTCATATTTAGCTTTTCATTATTTATTGTTTGATATTTGTCCTTTTATTATTCAACCTGAGTATTTGTTATTTGAAGCAGGTAATTTTTAATCATTACATGTTATAATTCATTGTTTGAATGTGGCACAAAATATATTCCGTAACTAGTGCTCCGTTCTCTTATTGAACCAGGTTTCCTCCTATGTCCCAAACACATGCAGATCTTGGATACTACAGGTAACAGTATGTGGGAGTGGTGGGGTGGTGGGGTCTGATAAAATTTTCTGACTCCACCACTTTACCAGCCNTGTGGGAGTGGTGGGGTGGTGGGGTCTGATAAAATTTTCTGACTCCACCACTTTACCAGCCATGCCTGCTTCATGCAGCAACTACAGGTGTGTTGAGGTGTGAAAGTGGGGAGGTTAACTTCTCTCTCCACCTCCCTCTCTTCTTTCAGTCACTGTGTCCACGTTCCGGAGAGAGTTGAAAGTGAAACTGTGCTTCGTTATCTCCGATTAGAACACAAAAACACACAGAATTCCTGTTAATAGCCCCTCTCCTCTTCGAAAAAGAAAGCGTTTCAATTTTTTCAATTTCTCCATTAATACAATTAATTTCGTTGAGATTACAAAAGCAAAGACACTCACACACATCACCCCCTAACCCCCCAACCCCACTCCTGGGACTAGATTCCCTGGTGTGTAGCTCCGTGTTGGACCAGTTAAATTAAGTAACTTCGACAAAAAGTTAATAATCATATTCACTTGGTGGATTTTTAACCTCAAGTACATTTCAAGTCTCTACAAATTGATTTTTATGTCGTACCGGAATGGTCTGAGACAAGTGGTAGGAAAAACAATTCTAATTTACCACTCCAGTAGCATGTTATGGAAAATGATTGGTAGTAATGTAACATGTATGCGGGTTGCATATATTAGAGCTCAAACATGCAAACCACTGGCATGTTCCTTTAAGCTCCACTTTACACCTTGCATTAAAATGTAAAGTCGATATATGTATATGTTATGTGGACTCACATTTCCACTTTGCTGTTATCTGGACTCTGATTTGATGTGAACCAAATCCACATGCAGCCTGACGGGTCACATTACATCAAACACTAAACATCCCGCACATATTTATTAGATTAACATGCGTTTTTCCTTACATGGATCATGTATGTGGATGCAGATCACATTTGAATGTTAGTCGGGCCTAAACGGGAAGTGGATGAATAGAGATGAAATGAATGCACCCTGCTTGTCTGGCCATGTCTTCAGGCTCCGGGGCGGTTGTTCACCTACAGTCAGCAGTATCACAGCGCCACGGTGGAGCGAGGCAATGCCAGGCCTCAACAAGGCCACAGCGCCCTTTGGCTTACAAGCGGCAAATCCTGCGACCACCCTCAACGTCCGGATGAGGCTCGTGTGGAAGAACTGAGGAAGGTGATTCACTCTGCAGCCTTTAGCAGCGCAGGGTCCCATACAGGAACCTTACGTTTATTGGAATTCTCAGGGCTCAGGTTTTTATTGCTGTTTTCTTTCCCTACTGCATGATCCAGTCATTTCAGGTTCGGTATAGAATAGCATGTAATTCATTCTTTCTTGTAAAATATTTATCATCATTCATCAACAGAACAGCTGTAACTCATTTGTATTATTTGTGTGTGTTTGATGATGTTGTAATGTTGATGATGCTGATGTTCTGTATGATTCCAGGCATGGAGAGAGAATATTCTACATGACAACACTTTGAAGCCCCCGTTGCCACGGGACAGGTGGGCCTGGAGCAAACGCTCCCAGGACTTCCAGCTCTACAGCAAACCTCCTCATTTCCTCAACCCTGCTCCTGTCACTATTCATCTGGCTGGTACGAGCTTATCCATCTAACACTGAAACACCTCTAACGTGAATAAGCCTTATCTCTCTCTCTATCGATGGATAGATATCTATATGTTTGGGTCAAATGTTTTTTTGATTGAATGATTGTTTTGTTTCCTGCGGTTTCACCTGCCAAACATTTCGAATCACATCATTGTCAGTTATTGTCCAAATTAACACCTTTGTACTGAAAATAGCTTAACTATAAAGAGAGAAATATCTGTCTGTGGCACCAACATCTCTAGAACCAGCACTGTATGAAGCTGATATTCAGCAGGTTTATTACTCAGGACTCAAGGACATGCAGCGTCACGTGTGAAGTTGTTTGGATGAGCGGTTCTTGAATTGAGCTGTGCTGGTAAAAAGTCGTCCACGTGGCAGGATACACTCCGGTCCAGTGGCACAGTCTCAAACCAACCCTGTACAGCAAAGCTAGCTCACGAGGACGTGCAGAACTAAATTATGGCACACCGTGAAGTCTGCTCGATCTTAACAGGCACTGCACTAGTCCTTACAAAGTAGACCCATCCATTTTCTATTCCTGTTAGTCCTGTTAAGGGTCCTGGGGGGTGGGGGGCTGGAGGCTAGAGCCTATCTCATTGGGTGAGAGGTAGGGTTCACCTGGACAGGTCACCAGTCTATCACAGGGCTGACACATAGAGACAGACAAACTCATTCACACCTACGCTCAATTTAGAGTTTCAGTTCATCTGACCTGCATGTCTTTGATGGTGGGGAAACCAGAGCACCCACAGGAAACCCACTCAGAGAGAACATGCAAACTCCACACAGAAAGGACCCGTTCGGACTTGAACCCGGGACCTTCTCGCTGTGAGGCAACAGTGCTAACCACTGAGCCACTGTGCCGCCCTACAAAGTAGATCTGACATGGAATTAACAATAAGCATCAACTACCCATTAGATACCATATGTGCAGAAGTATATTTTGTGTTGAGTTAAACAGGCATATAAGCAGAAATCTCATTGTTTCCCCACTAACATTGAATCAATCCACGTTTTTACTCACTGCAAGCCACAAGACAGGTTGTGGAGAATTATTGCAAAATGTTTTTTTTTTTTTTTTTTTTTTTTTTACATTTTCCTACATGTCCATTTTTCAGGTTTTACTTGTCTGTAATTTTTAAAGGACTGAAGCTCCAGATGGACAGTAAATACAGTTAGTCATTTATGATCCTCAGTGAGTAAAAGTGTCTGATTTTATTTCTCTAACCTGACTGTAAATTTAAACTGTTCTTTAGCCCGTCTGACATACAATGACTAAAACTCCAGTGTGATTGTGCTCATGGAGCTTCATCTTCTCCTCTTCCTCAGGCGACAGTCTGCAGCAGGAGCAGCGTGAGGCAGCTGGAGCTCAGCACGGCCGCTGGCTGAAGAAGCTGCTGCCTGGAGACGGCCTCGTCCCTCGCTTCAAGTGCCACATGGCAGAAAGTGGCGGGAAGCTTGAGGATATCCTGAAAGACGAGCCCAGGAAGTTTTCACTGAGGAAACCAGGAATGCTGCTGCAGGTACGCTCAGCCACGAGATCAGTATTAATAATCATCTTCTGATGCCCTGATCCCGTTACTTTAGGGTAAAACAACTAATGACTGTTGAAGAGAAAAGCGTTTGGGACCATTTTCAGAGTCCTAAAATGTTGGTAGTGAAAAAGCAAAATGAGCTGTGAAAAAAATATCTTTATGTTTATCCTCTTGATCTTTCATTCAAAATATTAACAAAACATAACCTCTAATTAAAGTAAAATAATTGAAATGAGAATGAAATTCTTATCATGAAACAAATATTTTTCTCAATGGTTCTGGAAGAGGACGTGTGTGTATATTAACTCCACGCACAGTGATGATGAGGACTGATGATGATGATGATGATGATGGTTCTAGTGGACAAAGAATCTCTGCCAGCATCACAGCAGCAGAATAACAGATGTTAGCTGGTTTTGGTTGTCAGAAAGTCTCTAAAACTACGATCAGACGCCATCAGACCCACTGAGAAACACATCTGTTTCATGATCAGAATTTAGTTTTCCTTTCAGTTATTTTACTTTTAATTCAAGTTTCTATTTTTGTTCATATTTTGAATGAAACATCAAGTGGATAAATAAATAAATACATAAATTTTTTCACAGCCCATTTTGCTTTTATTTACCAAGGTTGTCAATGTATCTACAGTCCCTCCAGGATTTCGTGATTTGTTTTTTTTTTTTTTTGNTTTTTTTTTTTTTTGTGATTTCTGCAGCCAAAATTGCATTTTTTTTGCAGCAGCTTTTCTGAAATTCTGAGATACATTTTGTAATTTTTTTTTTTTTCACGTTAATTTCATATAAAGCAATAAAAAGTCACGTGTGCNCATTTTGTAATTTTTTTTTTTTTCACGTTAATTTCATATAAAGCAATAAAAAGTCACGTGTGCTCAGTTTTAGGATGATTTTAAGCAGAATCAATAAAACAAAAACAATTGGAAATATTTAAAGCTCAATTTAGTTTATTTTCCTGAACAAACAGCTCTTTTTCTTAATTTAGCATAATCAAATGGGATTTTACATTAATTAACGCTAATTAGCACCATGGGGCAGTTAGCAGACTTTTAGATCGCTAATATTTTTTTTCATTTTTGAGTTGAACATGGCGAAAATTAGCATCACGGCTAGTGGACATTTTCTTACTGGGCGTGAGATGATGAAATAAAGCTATTTTCTCTGGAGTTCCAGCACAACGTTACACAGAGCGCAAAACTATTTCCCCACTTTCATGTAACGATGTAGAAATAGTTTCTCAGGTCTTTAGCTGTTATTTTTGGTGGTAATGAGTTAGCATCAACATCTTCACACGTGATAAGCTGACAGGCCAGGGAAGAGTTTGCTGACGTGTGGTTAGATTGGACTATCGATTGGTCCCGGTAACAGTGCGAGGATTGGTCAAAATTGTGAGCTCTCGCATAACATGCACTGGATGGTTGATTTTGCATTGAATTATGCGATCGTGGAATCCTGGAGGGACTGTATGTGGCATCAGCAGCTGATTTTCTTTTTTTTTATCTTCTTGTTTCAGCCTGTTTCTTTACGTCAGACTGTTCTTTGTGTTTTTTTTTTTTTAACCNTGTTTTTTTTTTTTTTAACCTGTGGTTGCTTCCATCATGGTTCATAGTTGAGCTAGCATTAGCATTTTGTGTCGCAGCCCTTCCCTGCGCTGTCGGTCATCGGCTCGGGTGAAGATGAAGCAGAGGAAGAGGAGACGGCGGCTCTTGCTCCAGGCCCCTTCACGCACCGCAGCCTCAGAATCCCAAATAACGCCGTCCCCAGACATGCGTCCCTCTACAAGAAGAACCGCTTCACGTCAGTTCAAGACTCCTACTGCTGTTTTTTAAAAAAGGATGAAATGAGGAGATGAGGGAGGTGTGTTAAAATGCTGTTGTGTTATTTCTGGTAGGGAGGTCTGTGAGCAGCATTCGTTCCAGTACAAGCGGAGTGTGCCGCCTCTAACCGAGGAGGAGACGAGCATCTTTACTTTTCAGAGCCACGTTCCTGATGGAAGGACAGAAAAAGCAGCTGACCGAGCTTTCAGGAACATCATGGAGGTCAGAACACACAAAGACACCATCTGCTACGCAGAGTAACCCACAAACAACACAACCAGCAGCTTCATCTGAATACTAGGGCAATAATATCCTACAGAGAAGATTAAGAAGCACTTTGGATACGACTTCTGATGACCGTTAATCATCTTTAATGTCATGGCTAATAAAGCATTGATTAATCTTTGATTTAATGTTAGAAATCAGATGTGCGTGTTTCATGTTTGTGCAGCCTGAGTGAGCAAAGCTGCTTTTCCTACAAGAATAAAGTTAAAATGTTACAAGTGACGCACAGAATGTGAAACAGTTTTTTCTCATGTTGCCCAATCGGAACACAAGCTCAGAACGTTCTGTCCAGAGGGTGAGAGCACACGTAGGCTCTCTTCTCTAAGACCTCCTTGGCGATCTTCTTGATGTTGGCATCGTCGTTCTCAGGAGAATCTGAAATGCATTGAAATCTGCATTACAAACAAGCACGGTTTGATTTATTACATACATGATAAAAACGCTCTCATCTGCCACGTCTCTTATCGCCGATTAGAAAAACCCGCACAGTCTGAAAATCAGACGCAAAAGGGGGCTAAGTGTTGGTATGTGGGGTCGTGGGGAAATTCCACAACATGTGCAAGTCTTTTGTACTGAGACACAGTAAAACACAAGGCTGTTCCCAATTAATGTTTTGTGTTGTACTTACGTTTTTGCAGCTGAGCCATCAAGTAATTGTTCTTGAAGAAAGCGTCGCTGCAGAATGTGTTTGCGAGCAGCACCTAGAAAATGGAACAACATTACAGGCCTGTGGAAACTAAATAAGGTGCAGGCAGCAGTTACAAGCAATAAACTTCAAAAAGCAATCAAAGCGAGACTATTGCATCCACGTGTGAATTCCATTTTGATCTTGAAACACTCCAACCACACGCTGACTGGAAACAATAACCAACATGTATGTATGGCTTTGTGTATTTTTGTATTGCACAAAAAAAAAAAAAAAAAAAAAAAAAAAAATCTGATTAAACACCAACTTCATTGACTGATTTCATGGAAATCAGTGACGTGCAGCAGGAACAGAATGAAACCTTCATAAGCACAGTGGAAGTGAGCTGAGTGAGATCACGATGGAAGCAGACGCCGCTTAAAAAAAAAAAAAAAAAATNTCAGGACTTAATCTGAGGCAAAATATTTTAGTCTAAAAAAAAAAGTAGCTATGTTTGGATCTCAGCCCTTTGAGTTTGGCTGCTTGTGTTTTTAATAAGACGTTTGCAGACATCTCCACCTGCGCACGTTTCCGCCTGCAGACGTTTCCTGCTTTGCTACACAGAGGAACGTTTCAGAACAGAATAACACGTCTGCTGATGATATGTTTTCTGTACATGAGTGTTTCTGATCATGTACAGGAGCATCCTGCATTTGCTGCTTACGCTCTGCCGTTTCCTCACCTTTGACCTCTGAGGCATCACCGAGGCTCAGAGTTCACACACCTGTAACCACATTATCTCCGGTTCCATTCTGACAGGAAACCTTTCTCATATGTCACTTGAACACATGATTCCCATGTGTTTTCTGCTCAAAAGAAGACTGTTCAGCATCATTTACACTATATCAAGTCCCTCTAAAGGACCATACCGCTGATCCTGCATGTTTGAGCCCAATAACTACAACCTGTATGCATGTTACATTACTACAATTTCCAAAACATAAAACCATAGTTCAGTTTTCCTGTTATTTTTTCAAATCCCCTACACTTTCAAAATCAAATGTTCAGGTGATGCACTCACCTTAAAATTCAGCATTTCACCTTCTAACACTTATGCACGATTGTAGACGGCACACTCATTTTAATTTCTCTGTAAAAGCTGTCTTCTCCTGGGACTATATTTCCTGGCGGAGACATACATCGTCTTCCATGCAGCTCCGTGTNAGCTGTCTTCTCCTGGGACTATATTTCCTGGCGGAGACATACATCGTCTTCCATGCAGCTCCGTGTTTGCTCTCTGCTTAAATAAGTTACTTCAGCAAAAAAATCTAATACACGTTTTGTTCCCTTGATGGATTAATTATCTCAAGCACATTTCAAGCCTCTTCAGTTTGATTTTTATATCATACTGGAATGAACTGAAACCAATGGCAGCCTGGAAGGCAGGAAAAACTATTTTAATATTTGTTGTATTTACAGTGAGGCAATGTGTTTGCAGTCGTATTTATTGGGCACAAACATGCAGTGTGGTCCTTTAAGTTTCTGATGTGTGTGTATGTGGTGTGTATATACCTCGTGGTCATGATTTCTGAGGCCGATGCTGATGGAGCGGCTGGCTCTGGACAGCACGGCNCCTCGTGGTCATGATTTCTGAGGCCGATGCTGATGGAGCGGCTGGCTCTGGACAGCACGGCCGTCATGGCGTACAGGTTGATCAGCACGTCGGCGACTCTCTTCAGGACGAGCTGCTCATCCACTATTGTCTGGCAACAAACGCATGACAGCGACAATCATCAATCACGCCGGGAAAAACTAAATATTCTCTCTCTGAAACGCAAATTACTTCTGAACTCTTTTTGTAAAATTTACATTTATTCTTAGCTGATCCGTTTGTATCCGTGTTGGTGTGGTGGAAATAAATGTCTGCTTCCTCACTTCCTCACCTCTGAGGAATCACTTCCTGTGTTTGGATATTTCCTGTCAGCAACCAGAATTTTCATTTCTGGTAAATACAAGGAAGCCAATAAAGGCTTTTACAGGACCACACTACCCATTTTCCATGTTTGAACCTAATATATTCAATTTTCATACATGTTATGTTACTGATAATCATTTCCCAAAGCATACTACTGGAACGGTGAATTAAAAATGTTTTTCCTACTTTCCAGACCTCCATTGGTTTCAGTTCATTCTGGTACGCTATTAAAATCAACTTGTTGATACTTGAAACATTCTTGGGATAGGTATGATTGATCTGAAAATGCTTCTTGTCAGTTCTTCACTACAGCACTTGAATGCACCACTAAGAAGCATTTTCAGATCAGTCCGTGCTTTTTATTGAGCTTAAATGCTAAAATTACATAACTTCTAAAAAAAAACCTGAATACACGTCTTGTTGGTGATGATGGATTACCTATCCCAAGAACGTTTANAAAAACATTTTTAATTCACCATTCCAGTAGTATGCTTTGGGAAATGATTGTCAGTAACGTAACATGTATGAAAAATGAATATATTAGGCTCAAACATGCAAAATTGGTAGTATGGTCCTTTAAGCTTGTGCTACCTTTGACTTTCAAATACACTTCTGACTGGTGCTGTGGACTGATCCAGGATCTGAAACCACACAGCCCATTTCTCTTTATTTACGGCCCAAATCCCTTCAAACATATAATAGTAGTACATGTATTAGTTATGGCAGGGTTCACTCATCAATGATAAGTTATCAATGATAAAATCTATGACAGAAAAAAAGAATCAGATTAATGTCATTCCTTGCTATTTTTCTGTTTGTGTAGATAAAAATACAAGTTAAACTTTGTCTACTTCAAGTTTATCAAAACATTTTTGTCCCCTTTACATTAAATGGCATCATTTTTTCACTGTCAGTCTGTGTGCATTTTTTGAAAATCAAGCAAAAAAAAGTACATATTTTACAATGAACTGCATTTTGTAAAAACATGAATAATGCGCCCTTCTCTAAACCCCGCCTACTACGCCTGTCAAGTTCCGGAAACGTAACTGACAGGCCAAGTAATCCACTTAATGTGAGAAATGATTCAACAGAGACACTAACAGTTTGAGTGCTGCAAATCAGAATCAGCCTTTTTTTCATATGCTCAGTTATGAATAATTATCCCCGTTAAATCTGTACCGCTGTAACTGAATATACACTCCAAATCTGCACCGATAATTAGCTGTGTTGCTGTTGAACATTCCCAAATGTTCCTGCACTCGTGAAGGTTTTTTCTGGGATTTTGGGGTTTGGTTGGTAATGAGCTCATCCTCGCTGTTTGATCCATCACTCGCTTGTTGTTGGTTACCGAGCATCACACACGTGGCTTCCACATGAACTGATGAGACGGGAAAGCTCGACAGAATAGATAGAAGTGATAAACAGGAACTGGAATATTAAGGTTTGGTGGAGGCGGATTGGTGTCACATAGAGAACAGCTGTACGTGATGGGAGCAGAAACGACAACAACGGAGGAGAAACTCATAACCCGTGTAGAGCGATTTCCCAAGTTGTACAACACGACTTTAAAATCGTATCATGATCTGGGCAGAGCGGCGCTTGCTTGGTGAAATGTCAGCAATCATACAGGCTACAAGGTTTGAAAAATGGAATTTTTCTGATTTATTGGAATGTAGTCATTACAACAAGCATTCAGCATTCTACAATCGTATTTTAAATATCAGGTTAGCTACATCTGAAGCTAAAGCTAGCTCAGCTGCTATGTAGGTTAGTTAATGACCTCGGGCGCTGCTTGATGAGTCATGTTGCTATGTTAGTGCTCTGCTCAGGACGTAGGGAGTGTAGGCGGCGAGGTGAGCATGCACATTAAAACATTAAAACTTTGATTTTATTCAGATTAGTGCAACAAACGATCTTTTTATCATGTATACAGGAGCATTAGATCGCTCTTCACAGCACAAATAAAGCTTATCACATGAACTTATTTACAAATCAGGCCGGGCTTCTTTTCTTTTTTTCCCTCCTCTCTCTACTCACATCATAACACGCCTCCTGATGCTGCCTCACATGTTGGTGCTCAGAAACTGCAGCATCGCTGTTTTCTGAATGTTGCAGCAGCAGCTGACAGATGCTACTTTTACTTTGAAAAGAGACGAAGAAAAAAAAAAGACTGTGGGCCTTGGGTTGGGCTAGGGCTGAGAATTTCATTAAGTCTATAGGATTTCGGGTCGGGTTCAGACAGAACTGTGTAGGGCCGGGTATGGGCCTAGCATTGGGGCCCGTGCAGGGCTCTACCATGAACGCAGCCTTAAGTGCAATGAATTGATGCAAAGAGCATCAATTCATTGCACGAAAAATGAACCAAACGGCTTCATACTTCCACTCTTCATTCAAAATCCTCTGCAACCCTATAGGGGAGGTGCCACATAGTTTGCAAACCACTGAGCCACCAAACTGTTGAATATGCCATTTTTGTTCATGAGATAACAACTGTTCTAATTCCTCAACATTTTCTAGTATCCCAGCACGAAGATTAATGCATGAAAAGACAAAAACAGCCCACTGCTGAACAAACCTAAAGGCTCTTTTCAGTTGCTGAGGATTTGAGTTTGATTAAAGTCTGAGGACACTTCCCATATAATGCATCAAAATGGAGACAAATCATGCAGGAAGAAAGGATTTGGAAACACGATGCCTTTCCAAGTGCTTTATAGCTTCTTTAGGAGTGTCTTGATTACAACAATACAGTCCCAGTGAAGCTGACAGAGGCTTTGAAGCAGCTGTCTAACAGATGAACATTAGCTCAGAGATCTGAAGGTCTGAACAAACAGGCTCTCCATCATTAACAAACAAGCTCTGTATTCATCTGAAACAAATGGGAATTCTTTTCAAAGGAACGGAGCACAGCCGGAAACCCGTTTATTCCACCCTGAATGCAAACTAAGCTTGTCTGTACCTTTCCGTATCTGTAGAGTAAGCTCTCCACGGTGGAGCCGAAGAGGCAGACGTTCTGCTCAAACTTCTTTGCACTTTCCTGTAAACACAACACAGAGGTTCAGCTTTAAATACACAGAGAAACGTGGCAGGACAGTGAATAAAATGAAGTCATTAATAAACTTTTGGTCCTTTGTTGACCCAAAACCAAACTTAGAAGAGATCTGTCAAGTTAGTTTTAAATCTGGTGCTGTGGTTTCAATACTGCCAAACGCTAGATTAATGGCGTTTCTGCAGATGTGTGAAATAGTGATTTGACCACTTAAAATGCTGAACAGTCAATGCTGCTCTGCTGCACCAAGACCATCAAAAAAATCACTTTGTGCAAAGCAGTATATCAGTAACAATACCGTATTCAGTGGAATCAGACATACTGGTATTCACAATGAGAAATCTGACAGCAATGTGGACCTTCCAATGTTCTTAAAGGACCATACCACCCATTTTGCATGTTTGAGCCTAATATATTCAATTTTCATACATNAATGTTCTTAAAGGACCATACCACCCATTTTGCATGTTTGAGCCTAATATATTCAATTTTCATACATGCTTACATTCTGACAATCATTTCCCACCGTTACTACTGGAACGGTGAATTAAAAATGTTTTTCCTACCTTCCAGACCTCCATTGGTTTCAGTTCATTCTGCTATTAAAATCAACTTGTTGATACTTGAAACGTTCTTGGGATAGGTAATCCATCATCACCAACAAGACGTGTATTCAGGTTTTTTTAAAAGTTATGTAATTTTAGTGTTTAAGCTCAATAAAAAGCGTGGAGTGAATGTATGCCTCCACCGGGGAATATAGTCCCAAAAGAAGACCTGCGTTTATGGAAAAATTTAAAGGACCGTGACTTCATAAGGCTGTGTAACTATTAGCAGGAGAAACATGGATTTTTAAGGTGGGTGTATCACTTGAATATTTGATTTTAAAAGATTTTACGAAATATTAGGAAAGCTGAAATATGGTTTTATCCTTTGGGAAATGATTGTCAGTAACGTTACATGTATAAAAACTGAATATATTAGGTTCAACATGCAAAATGGATGGTATGGTCCTTTAACAGCACAGCACACTGTCTGTGGGGACTCATAAACTACACCATTGTTTTAGAAAAAGTGCTGTTTTGCCTTCACTAAAACAAGACACTAAGGCTGGTTTCACATGCTAAGCGTTGAGCGTTGCGCTGAGCTCGACATCCAGCGTTCTGAGTCTGAGCAATGCCGCTCAACCAAGCACTGACAGGAAGCACTCATTGCTAATGACATGTTGACGGTTAGCATGGGTGATCTTTGCACATTTGTGGTCCAAATTGGGTTTCTGGGTCAAATTGGGTAGCAACGTGGACATCACAACAAAGAAGGCTCTGGCTCTTCTTCTCATTTGGAGAAGAAAAGTGAAAAAACGTCGAATGTTGAGTCACCGTTCTAAACTGCTCTGTACAGGTTCTCCGCCATCACTGTGGCGCTGCGTGCACGTAAGCACCACTCCATCTCTGCCTGTCTGGATTAAACCAGTTCTCATCATTACTGAGGTTAGACTTACACCATGTGACACCATCATTGCTGATCTGCAGATCTTTATTGTAACTAGAAATGCATTTCCTGAAGTAAATGCGGCTGTGATTTCAGCTGTTCTCTGATTGGCTGCACGTTGGAAACGTCAGCATCGGAAAGGTCAAAGTTGAATTTGGTTGAACTTTGAGCGCCACATCAAAATGGAGAATCCACGTGAGGCATGACGCTCAAGGTGGCATGATGCGATGTTAGGAGTCACCACTCAGCTCCAAATACACAATAATGGAACGCCCAGGTCAGTGCAACACTCAACGTTTATAGCATGTGAAACTAGCTTAGACTTTCTGATTCAGCCGCTCTTGAAAAATGTCTGCTTTGTGTGGACGGTGTAGGCTGAAACTGACAGGAAGAGCTGAGATTTGTCTTACTGCCAGGCTGGGATGCACCACTCCATCTTTGCCCGTCAGGCCGAGATCCACCGTGCCGCCTAAAGAGTTCTTCAGTTTCTTGCCCATCATGCCTAAGGCGAGGCCGATATTTCCTTTCTTCATCTCCCTGAGGACGAAGCAGATAAAGAGCTAAGAGAATGAATCTAAACTTTGGCCCCAGACCTCTCTAGATCAGCGGTTCTCAAACTGTACGGCATGCTTATGTAACGGGGCGGTGCTCTAAAGCAGAATGGATCCATTAGCGCCACTGTTCATTCAGACAACAAGACAACATTTAAAGCACTAAATGAACCGATTTTGGACAAAGATGAGAAGAAACAGGTTAAGTTCATGAGACAAACAGTTCAGCTAGACTTTGGTTTTAGACTTTGGTCCCATGAAAGTGGGACCAAGACTGGCTTGCTGGGTCAGTATGGTGAGAGAGANTTTTAGACTTTGGTCCCATGAAAGTGGGACCAAGACTGGCTTGCTGGGTCAGTATGGTGAGAGAGAAACACCTTTTTCTGAATTTTTGAGACCCAACAAATGAGGACGACACATTAGACCCATGAAAGCCCAATCATAACAAAAAAAAAAAAAAAAAAAAAAAAAGAGGGATGCTAAAACTCAGAACATTTACACTATACTGTGATTTTTTTTTGTCCACCAGGTGAGGAAATGTTTGCATGTTTACACACCTGAATAAATCAATTTATAATTATATAATCTCGGTCTGTTATTTGGAGTTATCTTACTCAAATTTATGCCAATTTCAATCTAATTATGGTGTTTAAGTGACATTAAAAAAATCTATTATTTGGAGTATACTGTAATCAAAGTTTTAATTTATTTGTTCTGAGTGAAAACAAACAATTACTATTAACTTAAATCAGTAACATGACAATATTTTGGGGGAAATGAGCTTTCATAAAATATGTACATGCACTCTCACAATATTCACAACACTGTGAGTGTGCGTACAATATTAATATTTACTCCATGTATTCTCAGCAGTAAACAACCTGGTATTCTTACTTTATTTTCCCTGTGAGGACTTTTCCGGCGTACTGTAGTCCGGTCAGAGCGACGTACATCCTCAGGATTTCATTGGTGCCCTGCAAACATGCAACCATGAGCCCAATATATACAATTTTCATACATGTTACATTACTGACAATCATTTCCCAAAGCATAAAACTGTATTTCAGCTTTCCTGATATTTTGTAAAATCTCTTAATCTTTCAAAATCAAATATTCAAGTGATACACCCACCTTAAAAATCCATGTTTCTCTTGCTAATAGTTACACAGCCTTATGAAGTCACGGTCCTTTAAATTTTTCCATAAACACAGGTCTTCTTTTGGGACTATATTCCCTGGTGGAGGCATACATTCACTCCACGCTTTTTATTGAGCTTAAACACTAAAATTACATAACTTTAAAAAAAACCTGAATACACGTCTTGTTGGTGATGATGGATTACCTATCCCAAGAACGTTTCAAGTATCAACAAGTTGATTTTAATAGCAGAATGAACTGAAACCAATGGAGGTCTGGAAGGTAGGAAAAACATTTTTAATTCACCATTCCAGTAGTATGCTTTGGGAAATGATTGTCAGTAAAGTTACATGTATGAAAACTTAATATATTAGGCTCAAACATGCAAAATGGATGGTATGGTCCTTTAATGTACATCGCTTTGTGGAGAAGACATCATATTGGAGGGAGACAGAGGTATAAAATGACTCTCCCACAGGAAGCTAGAATTCTCAATTTTTAATGAATTTAATTTAAAATCTAAATTTATCTAAAAAGTAAAACAAATCTGCATTTGTTATAGCATACTGGATTAAACCAGTTCTCATCATTACTCAGGTTAGACTTACACCATGATCATTGTAACATGCCAATGAGGAGCAGATCTGCAGATCTTTATTATAACTAGAAATGCATTTCCTGTAGTAAATGTGCCAGTGACTGCAGCTCGCTGAAGCTGTTGCTGAACAGAAGCTGAAAAGCAGAAATCTATGAAATTTTCCTAATTGTTTATGTGAAAACTATTTAATCCTGTAAAGTCTGACCCATGATATGCTGTAATTATCAGAAACTTCTATTTTTTTTTTATTTTGCAATTTATTTCCTTATTGAACCCTTCCACAAACTCCCAAAACAATCTGAAATCTTTTTTTTTTGCATGATTTTTTTTTGTATCACATTTGATACATCAGATATTTAGTAACTCAACAGGATTTAAAATGGAACATTTTTTATTTATTTAATTATTTTTTTTTTAAGAAAAGATATAATAGGCATTTTGCTCAATAACTGATCTTGATGATGTAGAGTCTCAGAAAATCATTTATTAAATGTGACACAATGTGGCGTTATAGGGTTTCAGGGTTAAAATATTTAGTAAAAATTCAAAATGGTGGAAAATGGGTGGGGTCTAAATGGTTTGATGGTGTAGAACCAAGGAATCCAGTTAAAAAAAATAATTCTGAATTTCGGATGTACAGTTCAAAAGTTATAAGTAAAAATGTAAAAGGTTATTATAGCGCCACCATCAGGTTAATGTACGTAATTTTATTTTTGACAACACTGTGATATTTTCAATATGTCTGAAAAGTTTGGTTGTAGCTCTTATGGTTTCTGAGATACAAATACTTGAAATATTGTAGCTCTCCATTCATTTTCTATGAAACAAATGGATAAAAATCAACTGGCTGTCATAGCGCCCCCATCAGGTCCAATGATGACTCATTTTATCTAGTGCACGTCCACCAAGTGTAGTCACAACAGACTAATTTGTTAATGAGCTGCAGCAGGTTTTAATTACAATTACAGGAAGTAAATTTGTTTCTTTACCAGGATACAGACACAAACCTTTTGTCTGTCCCACGCTGCCATCTGGTGGCCACCAACAGAACTGACACATGCTTCGTTTTGCTGATGGGATAATTATTTATCGAATACCTCAAAGATGAGCAGGATGCGGCAGTCCCTCAGGTAGCGCTCGTACGGATAGTTTTTGGTAAAACCCAAACCTCCCAGGATCTGAAGAGCTTCACTGACACATATCCAGCTTCCCTCTGAACTGAACACCTGCGCGCACACGCGCGCGCACACACACACACACACACACACACACACACACACACACACACACACACACACCGGTTGAGAACAGTTGTGGAGAGTTTCCTTCTGGTTTGAGATCAGCAGTTAGCAGCTTTGTCTGATTTCCTTCTACAGAGAAAATGGGTGGAGTTGGAATTTTAAACTGCTCATTCACGATTATATCAATATAATTTTTACATGATAATAATGTGTCCAATCAACATTTTGATGATATTTAAATGACGAGATGAAAGATTGTAAAGGTGATTTAGCTCTGGAGGGAAAATCATAACCTGTCAAAAATCAGCTATTATCAGACATTTTAATCTGCTGATACAGCTCAGGTCAGGACTTTTACTTTTTAACTTTTACTCATGTTACAGTTTGCAGTATTTACTTCTAAAATCACCATGACAACACTATCCAGTGGTCAATACATTGTTCATGTTATCTTAATATTTTTAATCACAAAATACCTTCAGACGTCATGATATTGTTTTCAGGCTGTACTGTTTGTAGGTGGAGTTTCAGGTTCCTGCACATGATAAGCAGGAATGGAGGATTCTACATACAGTAAGAAGGGTTTCATGATGAAGTCATCTAACCTTCACCATGGCGGCTTCCAGAGAACAATCTGGAACACCTGGTCTGTCCAGCATTCCTGCTGTCAGGTAAGCCATGCTTTCCATCACGAAGGCGTTCATTGCCATCACCGCAAACTTCTCCTACAGGAAGAAAAATAAAACTAAAGTCATTAGCGATGAAAGTGGCAGAGTTGGTGGAGTACGCTGTGCTGAGGAGGGTCTGTACCTGAATCATACCAAACTCACTCAGGGCTTTGTTGAACTGCTTCCTGGTGGCAGCGTACTCTGCTGTCATTTCTACAGAGACACAAAAGCATTATCAGGCCAACGTTTCACATGCTCTCCCGCCGATTCATGTAGAAGGTCTTTACCAATCAGTTTTTTGAGCATTCCAGCGCCTGCACTGCCCATACTGAACCGCCCTGAGTTGAGGATGTTCATGGCAACCTGAGCAGAGACGCAGAGCAGCAAGTCTGGTGTAAAATCATCAGAACCTCACAGAAATACAGAAATAGTCATGTATCTTTGTGAATGTGCATGAAATGTTGACTTACCTTGAACCCACCACCGACTTCTCCTATTACGTTTTCCACCGGCACTGGCACATTGTCAAAGGACACTTCACACGCTGGAAAAAGAAAGGCAGCATTTTACGAATGACTTGAAAATGCAGTCAAACCAGTTTTTTTATTTTTTACTCCAAATTTTCACCATTTTACACAGCAGTATGGAGTCCTTACTATTAGATCCCCGGATGCCCAGTTTGTCCTCAGGTTTGCCACTAGTAATGCCTCCAAAGGCCCTCTCCACAATAAATGCAGAAATCTTATCTTTCTTCACGCCGTCTTCAACCACCTCTGTTCTCGCAAACACTGTCATTATGTCCGCCATCCCTCCGTTTGAAATCCAAAACTGATAACACAAATTCAAATAAAATTTAAATATCTAGTAAAAGTTTAAAGGACCATACTGGCAATCGTGCACGTTTGAGCCCAATAAATACAACCTGTTACATGACTGACAATCATTTCCCAAAATATACTACTTTAGCGGTAAGTTTCAGAATGTTTTTCCTACCTTCCAGAGCGCCATTGGCTTCAGTTCAATCCATATACAATTAAAATCAACTTGTAGAGACTTGAAACATGCTTGAGATATGAACAAGATGTGTATTGCGTTTTTTTTTTCAAAGTAACTTTATTTAACTGATCAAACACTGAGCTACGTGGAAGACAATGTATTTCTCCGCCAGGAAATATAGTCCCAGGAAAGACGGCTTTTTAATGAGAAATTAAAAACCATCACTTCTACAATCCTTCATAAGTGTTAGAAGCTTAGAAGTTAGAAGGTGAAACACAGAA
This sequence comes from Lucifuga dentata, assembly GCA_014773175.1. NCBI lineage: Eukaryota > Metazoa > Chordata > Actinopteri > Ophidiiformes > Bythitidae > Lucifuga > Lucifuga dentata. The sequence continues at coordinate 54,473 of VXCM01005300.1, forward strand.
TTTTAAAGGGCCATTTTGCATGTTTGAGCCTAATATATTCAATTTTCATACGTTACATTACTGACATTCATTTCCCAAAGCATACTACTGGAACAGTGAATTAAAAATGTTTTTCCTACCTTCCAGACCTCCATTGGTTTCAGTTCATTCTGCTATTAAAATCAACTTGTTGATACTGTAAACGTTCTTGGGATAGGTAATCCATCATCACCAACAAGACGTGTATTCAGGTTTTTTTAGAAGTTATGTAATTTTAGTGTTTAAGCTCAATAAAAAGCGTGGAGTGAATGTATGCCTCCACCGGGGAATATAGTCCCAAAAGAAGACCTGCGTTTATGGAAAAATTTAAAGGACAGTGACTTCATAAGGCTGTGTAACTATTAGCAGGAGAAACATGGATTTTTAAGGTGGGTGTATCACATGAATATTTGATTTTGAAAGATTAAGATATTTTGCAAAATATCAGGAAAGCTGAAATACGGTTTTATCCTTTGGGAAATGGTTGTCAGTAACATAACATGTATGAAAATTGAATATATTAAGCTGAAACTTCAAAATGATGATGGTATGATCCTTTAAGGTTAGTGTTGGTTGTATATATTAGGCTCAAACATGCACAATCACCAGTTTGGCCCTTTAATGCAAACAATAAATGAAGCACGGTGATTTTTTAAAGTGAGACATAAGTCTGGATGTAATATTTGCGGTCGTGCTTCCTCTGACCTTTGAGCCGTTTAGGAGGTAATGCTTTCCGTCTTCTGATAGGGTCGCACGGGTCTGAATGGAGGCAGCATCACTTCCACTAAAACAGTCATACAGACTAAAAATGAAGCTAGTGCAATGGTGTACACTGAGAAACAAACCGTGGTGAGATCAAAAAACATTAAATACAAAATGCTGGAAAGGTCCAGATCTTTATTATAACTAGAAATGCATTTCCTGAAGCAAATGTGTCTGTGATTTCAGACATAATGCAGCTGTGGTGATGGTGAGATGGTGAATGCTGTGGTTTACTAAAGGTTTTAACATCCTGATGTGGGAGCTTCCAAAGCGTTTACCTTCCAGGCTCGGTCAGACAGAAAGCGGCTACGTGTTCCCCTGACGCCAGTTTGGGCAGATACTTCTGCTTCTGTGCTTCATTTCCTGCTATCAGAATTCCCTGAAACACCAAGTAGCGATTAACCAATCACACAGAGGCATTACCAAGCTTCAACTCCATCAAATTCGTAGGGTTTTACCTTCAGTCCAATGGCTTGATGTGCAGCCAGCGTCACGGCAATAGAGCCGTCCAGCGCCGTGATCTCGCCCAGGCGTGCATACATGGTGTTCGACAGTCCGAGGCCCCCTGGGAAGAACGGGCAGATCCCTGGATTTAAAACTAGTGTGGGCCATTTTTGTCATGTTTGAGCCTACGAGACACAGTTTGGTGGCATTTTAGCAAACATGCTGCATCTGATCACTGTGTCTGAAGCCAATACACAGCTTCTGTTGCATACGTAAAATGTGGGGATTATTTAAAATCACAATTATGTGAGACAAGTTTCATGAACTGTAGAGTCGCTGTGTTAAACTTTTACTCAAATCACGCTACATATTCATCCAGCCGGAGCACAAACCAGCCTGAACACACGTCTGGGATGAGTTGTCACCTTGTTGAATTAGCCTCAATCGTGTCATAATGGCATAAAATTAAACAACCATACATAATATATTCAATTTGCATACATGTTACATTATTGACAATCATTTCCCAAAGGATAAAACCGTATTTCAGAATTAAAATTACATAACTTCTAAAAAAAAACCTGAATACACGTCTTGTTGGTGATGATGGATTACCTATCCCAAGAATGTTTCAAGTATCAACAAGCTGATTTTAATAGCAGAATGAACTGAAACCAATGGAGGTCTGGAAGGTAGGAAAAACATTTTTAATTCATTGTTCCAGTAGTATGCTTTGGCAAATGATTGTTAGTAACATAACATGTACGAAAATTGAATATATTAGGCTCAAACATGCAAAATGGGTGGTATGGTCCTTTAAAAAAAGAGCAAAGTTAAAGGAAGAAACTGCTTCATTATTGGGAAACTTAATGGTTTCTAATTGCTAGATTCAGCTCAAATCCTTTACCATACTCCTCAGGAACCTGCATCCCAAACAGTCCAAGCTCTTTCAAGCCATCCAGCGTCTCTGGAGGGATTCTGGCTTCATGGTCGATCTTTGCTGAGTCGACTAAAATCACAAACGTCAAGTCTTTTCATTGTGAATTCATGAAACAGATTGTAAAGTGCTGATTTTTATGAAAGCTGATGGATGTGGTGGATGGATTCAGATCTCTCACCCTCCTCACTGAAGAATCTTTCTACTGGTGCAACCAGCTGATTTATCTCCTCTACTTCTTCATTTCCAATTTCTGGATAAGGGAAGACTTCAGCCTGCATCAGAATTGTTTTGACAAAAAAAAAAAAAAAAAAAAAAAGGACAGAGGGTGAGCTCTACAATTATTAAATTTGTCAAGGTCCTATCAGACAGAAAATTAAAAGATGACTGATGACTGCAGGCTATGATCAACAATCTGTCAAAGCTGTTCATAAAGTCAACACTGTAGTGGAAGCATGAAGCATCATACTCAGCAGCTTTTTAGAAGATGTGGATGGACGATTCCCTCAAAAGTCTTCATTCAAGCAACATCAGTACGGCTGGATGTTGGACATGTTTGATCTCTATTAATAATATTGGTATTCTTCTTCAAATCTTAACCAGTGTCTTCCTACTTAACACTATTAACAACTATTGGCTTGTTTTTGGTTGTATTTACTCTAACACACTAAAATAATACATGTTGTTGTGTTTGGAGTGGTATTTTAACTCAGAAAGAAAAGTTTACACATAAATACAGAGGGTGCAACACCAGCGCTGTACAGTCAGGGGAAGAATACTACTTATACTACTAATACTACTAAATTAAAACATCTTCTTTGAGGTAGGTCAGAGGTCAAATGGTTTTCATGTGTTTTCACTGACTAGTAGAAATATTGTGTCATATTACTACTCTGAAATCCACATTTAAGTCTCAGCTACCTGTAAAACACCGATAACTAAATCTTGTTGTGTTTGGAGTGGTACTTTGGTAAAGTTTACACAAAAATACAGGGGGGTGCAATACTTTTGGCCAGCGCTGTATGTACGGGCCGCTCTGATGCACCATTGCTACTCAACAATAGAGCAATTTGTCAAGTTTGACTTTGAGCTTGGACTAAAATGTGAAGACATTCAGCTGGTACTGGTCTAGGTCACTTCTTGCAAAAGTGGAAGTGACTGCATTATCTCGCAAAAGACTCATTATTTTTTTTTTTTACCCTCCCATGTCTCCTTAGGGGCTCTGCAGAAAGCAAACTATTTTAATTAGCATCACAGGTTTCTTTCATCTTATAAAGATTCATTCAGCCTGTTTAAATAAAGAGAAGTTGTGTTTTCTCACACTAACCATGGCAGAAAGCAGAAAAGGCAGAGAGAGTCTGAGGAGGTGAGAAAGAAGCTAACAGCCAAACCTGGCCAACGTAAAGTACATAAAAACACATCCAAACAGCCTGATGTTCTTCTGACTGCTGCAGGCAACATTAGCACAAGTTTAAGGCTAATGTTGGGACTGGAGCCAACATCCTGCACATGGCCACAAGAGGAAAACCACAAAGACTGTGGAGAAAGAATCAAGGAGAACGTCAAAGCAGATCCAAGCTGAGCTTCAAGCTCAACGAGCTCAAATTCTCACTGACGTCCCAGTTTGAATGAAAATGGTCTCCAGAGCAGAAGATCCAGGAAGACCCATTTCTACGAGACAAACACAAAAAACCTGCCTGGCTTTGCATGTCGACAAGCCATCTGGAAGAATCTCAAAATGAAAACTAATGATAGCTTTTTGGTAAATCACACCAACTCTAACAAAAGGAATCTTTCAGTGAGTGGGACGTCATCCCTAAATGGAGTGTGGAGGAGGTTTTGGGGTTGCTTTGCTCCCCTTTGACACCGGGAGCCTTGAATCTGTGCAGGACATGATGACATCAGAAGAATCGAGGGATTTGGAAGCAAAAATGTACAGCTCAGCGTCAGAAAGCGGCTCTCATCGCAGGTTATGGCTCAGGAAGGTCCAGACATGCCGAGAAGGAAACATCAGAGCATTCTGAAGCGGCCTGATCTGAAAATCCTCCACAAATACTGGCAATCTTGGTAAATAAAAGGAAAATGGGCTGTGAAAAAAAAAAATGTGTTTATTGTTTATCATCTTGATCTTTCATTCAAAAGATGAACAAAAATACAATTAAAGTAAAATAATGGAAAGGAAAAAGAAATTCTTATCATGAAACAAATATTGTTCTCAATGGTCTTGGAAGAGGACGTGTGTATCACAGTGATGATGATGATGATGATGATGATGATGATGATGGTTGGAGTGGACAAAGAACCTCCCAGCATCACAGCTGGAGAATACAGATGTTAGCTGAGTTTTGGGGTTAGAAAGTCTCTAAAACTACGATCAGACGCATTGAGAAAAATGTTTCATGATAAGAATTTATTTTTCCTTTCAATTATTTTACTTTAATTAAAGGTTACATGTTTGTTATATATTTGGAATGAAAAATGAAGAGGGTAAATAATAAAGACATGTTTTTGTTATTTACCAAAAACATGATGGAGGCTGCTGTAGGTTTCTTTATCTGCCAGAACTCAGAACACAAATGTATAAAATGCTCATTAAAGACCCCAGTTTATGACATTTAGTTGTGTAGTAACGTGTCGTTTACAAAAATCAAGCCCACACCGAATAAAACGCCGTTAGACTTGTGTAACGGCGTCGTTGTAGGCGGTTCGTTACCTTGTTGACCTGACCGAGGAAGAGATCTTTAGCATAGGCGAGATTCCGTGAATGTGTTTTAACGGCGCGCCGCTGCAGCAGCAGGAACTCTTTCCTCGCGTTACCGGCAAACAAACGTTTTCCAACCCCAACACATTTAGACAAGACCAAAAGTCGGTTTAAATTCATCGTTCTTCCGAGCTGAGGCGTAAACTCCTTTAGCTCTACGCCAGCTACCTTTCACCTGATTCTGTCGCACGGTGATGACGTAAGACACATGTCAAGGATGCCGCATTCACGCACCACACGCTTTTTAAAGATTTATAGAAAAGATTCAAGTCATCTCCAAACGTCAAAAAACTTGGAGTAACTTTAAAGAACCTGCGTTGGTGTATATAAAATTTCGCAATTATTAAAATGTTGTCAGAAAAATATTCAAACTCTTTGTTTCGCATGAAAAAACAAACTTAATAAACTCAGAAACAGGTGTCGCATTTTTGGTGACGAACCATTGATACAATCCGTCCCAAAAAGCTATGAGGCTCCTCTCAAGATGACTTGTGCAATAGTAGTGATCTTACAGTCGTGATGTCGCTGCACTCGAGTGAGTTTTCCTCCACAGAAAAGAGTCAAATCTTTTCCACCTTCTTAAAATGTCACATCTCACCGATTCAGAAATGATAAAAAAAAAAAAATATTCATGTCTCGCTCGTTTGTGAAACTTACCTTTCAATACTGATATTTCCGACAGGACCTGAAGGCAGCAGAACTCGCTCTAAGTCGCACCACTTGGGGGCGTAATGTACTAAGAAACTTGTAACAAAGGAAGAATAAATTAAAAAATATAAAACTTTATAACTAATAATATTAAAAGTTTAATATTTAAACCATAAACCGCGGAAAACCCGCTAAAGCTGACATACAGGATTTGTGGCCACCACTAATGTTACAAATAAAATATTTAATTAATTAAAAAAGAACAATTTGAATGGATGAATTTAAACATGCTTTGCTGCTAGAGGAAATGAAGCCCTCACAGCCAGGATGTATTTTTTTATCTCCAGGTCTTACTGCTGTCAGACAGCAGCCATGTTTATCTGTGAAGAGTTACAGAAAAAACCAACAACTACGTCAGTCAGAGGCCATAAACTAAATATGATGTTCTAACTTAATGAGAAATACAATGATCAGTAATGTTTAAAAGCATTGTCCCTCTAAAGAAAGTCTCTGTAACACACACACACACACACACACACACACACACACATCACTTCAGATGACACTGCATTGNACACACACACACACACACACACACACACACACACATCACTTCAGATGACACTGCATTGTCTTACATGAACTCTATGAAGATTCACACAAATCTTAAAGGACCATACCACACATTTTGCATGTTTGAGCTTAATATATTCAATCTTCACGCATGTTACGTCATTTCCCAAAGGATAAAACTGTATTTCAGCTTTTCTGATATTTTGCAAAATCTCTTAATCTTTCAAAATCAAATATTCAAGTGATACACCCACCTTAAAAATCCATGTTTCTCCTGCTAATAGTTACACAGCCTTATGAAGTCACGGTCCTTTAAATTTTTCCATAAACGCAGGTCTTCTTTTGGGACTATATTCCCCGGTGGAGGCATACATTCACTCCACGCTTTTTATTGAGCTTAAACACTAAAATTACATAACTTCTAAAAAAACCTGAATACACGTCTTGTTGGTGATGATGGATTACCTATCCCAAGAACGTTTACAGTATCAACAAGTTGATTTTAATAGCAGAATGAACTGAAACCAATGGAGGTCTGGAAGGTAGGAAAAACATTTTTAATTCACCGTTCCAGTAGTATGCTTTGGGAAATGATTGTCAGTAACGTTACATGTATGAAAATTGAATATATTAGGCATAAACATGCAAAATGGGTGGTATGCTCCTTTAACCATAATCAAAATGTACAGAGAAGCCACTAACTAAATTAATTTCAGGTGTTGCTCATCCTCAAAAAACTTTATCCACTATGCATTCTTCAACAAAGTACATGAGAAACAGCCCAGTTTTTACAGTATATCATTTTATTTAGTGTTTTTAACATTGTCACAGTACTAGTTTTACACCAATAGGGGTTCTTTCTAATTAGAAACAGAATGTACGTTAAAATAAGTTAACTCCCCGTCCCTTTGTCTTCAGAAGGTGAGTGTGAATGAGCAGGAGTGTCAGGAAGCTGTGTTAACTGTGTAACAGTTGGCTGTTTGTCTCTAGATTCTATGATAACTCGTTTTGCTGAGGCCGAGGAAAGCATCGGATGATTTTGGAAATACTCAAGCGGAGCAGGAATGCACCTTCAATGTAACGGCAGACATGAGGAGTAACAATAATTTACAGAATATGTACAACTCTTCTCTTTTCCTCCTCTCTTTAAAAACTCATCCCTGTATCTTTCCTCCATCTTAAACCCTACAAGCAAAGATAACAAGTAACTTTCCCAGAGACTAGCTGACACTCAGCGGCGTGCAGCCATGTCTTTATAATGAACAGAGGTGCAGAGGTGAGATGCATGCTGGAGGAGAATGACAGATCTGGAAATGCTAGAAATCGTCTGGCAAGCTTCAGTCAGAGAAATTGAAACCACAATGGAAGTGATCAGGTTTGGTCAAGCACATCCCTTGACAGAGTATCTGTGAGAAAAAGCGACGGTAGGCATCAATGGCATGCAACAAATCACCTCAGGTGGAGCCTGGAGAGGTTTTGGAATAGATGAGTTTTCTGCAGGAATGGAGGGTAGTGACCAGCATGTTAATATGAGCTGTTATCGAGTGAGAACTAAGAACTGTTGAGACTCCTGGCTGTTTCCTGTCCAGTTATTCCATAACGACTCAGTGACACTTTGAACAGAACACAGCAGCTGTAGTTTTTATGTCATGTTGGGTCAAATAAATCCAGTCTGCAGTTTAGGAATATGTTTAAAACAAGCTGACTATGCAATGTCAGCACTTTCCTGACTCCCTCAGACATAAAGAAAATGCTTTAGGCTAACAGATCACAGTCTAATGGTGTTACAGATGAACCTACATTAAAGGACCATACTGTTCATTTTGCATGTTTGAGCCTAATATATTCAATTTTCATACATGTAACGTTACTGACAATCATTTCCCAAAGCATACTACTGGAACGGTGAATTAAAAATGTTTTTCCTACCTTCCAGACCTCCATTGNGTCAGTAACATAACATGTATGAAAACTGAATATATTAGGCTCAAACATGCAAAATGGGTGGTATGACCCTTTAATCTTTTGATCATGACAGATAATTTGAACAACTTGAGGAAGGAATATCCCATAGGAAGAGTATGTGTGAGCTATTGACCAAGACAGATATATATATATAAAGATAAGAGTTGAAAATATTGAATGCTGTAAGTGCAGGCGTCTATTATCATTTTAATGTTTGGATGACAGTATACATGTAAAAGTTGTGTTCTCTAAACACTAAAGATAACACAACTTTTGCTGGCAATTAAAACGCAGCTTGTTGAACGGTAAGAAGTGCTCGTAACTTACTCTGTGGATCAAAGATTTGGTTTTTCTCTGAAGTGACATAAATACAGAATTAACTTCGGTTAGCTGCATTTCAGTACTATTCTACCATTTTTCTACAACTGTCACCTGTAACACTGATATAGTTTGGGAATACACAATAGTTAGAAAATAGCCTCAAAAGCCAACGTCACATGCAATCTTCTCTTTGACCTTATTTATGCACGCAGAAGGTCCTTCCCTTCAAATCCATGTGGATTAACACATTATGGAAGAAAGAAAATGACATTAAACAGACACAGCTAACATAACTAAACGTAACTAAACATAACCACTGGATTGCAATTGCTCTTAGATAAGAAAAGTAAATACATATTGCACGTACAGGATTGAACGTGTCTGTTGAAGCAGATATACAGACTAACTTCTGTCATCGACATGAACAAAATGTTACATGATGCCTCTGCCACTTCCTGCTGCGACAGGAAGTACGCTGGAGGCTTCCGCCGTCTGACTTCAGGGCGAGCAAAGCCTCGTAACGCCGCCGCCATCACGCAACGACCAGCTGAGTCTGTCAGCACCCCACAGTTTATACAGAGGAGATGCAATGGAAGCGAGGGGGGGGGGGGG